>CM054163.1:4302904-4325404 GCA_028751875.1 Rapana venosa
TGACGCTGATTTCATTATGCTTGCTACCTGCCGCTTTTTCCCAGCCAAGGTTAAGCAGCGTCAAGCGTGGTTACCATTTGGATGGGTGACCGTTTGCGTGCCTTGGCTTCAGTACAGTTCCCCCAGTTCCCCTAGCTGTAAATGGGTGCCTGCCCTCTTTAGGGTCAGGGAAGGTAAAGCAGCGAGGGAGAGGAGATGGGTGCCGCCCTCAATATGCTGGCCCCTGGAGAAGTGAGGTCTCTGACGCCTAGCTCCCCTACGACCACATAGGTTATGGGACTCCTTTACCTGCCAGAGTTGATGAGTCATAAGGAATTGTCTTGAGCATTCCATAAGCTATTTGCTTTGATTTGTTGCTTTACAAGATTCAGCGCTATATAAATTCCATACATTATTATTATTATTATTATTATTATTATTATTATTACTGCTCTCAGTATGTGTATGTAGGGTACTGATGCTTTCGGAATAAAGATCTAGTTCAACCAAGATGAATAAGAAAGAAATAAAAAAAGAAAGAAAGAAAGAAAGAAAGAAAGAAGAAGAAGAAGAAGAAGAAGAAGAAGACAATGACAATGGCAATGACAATGACAATGACAAATTCTTTTATTTCGAGGATAATGAATAAGCACCCATGTGCTGTTTTACATCCAGTCCCCGCCCTTAAGGATATATATGATAATAAAATAAAATAAAGCCCATAGCAATACACTTACACAGCTTACGGAAAAAATATCTACACAAAAATCCCCACAAAAATCCCCGAAGAGAGAGAGAAAGAAGAAAAAAAAAAGAAAAAAAAAGTAGCAACAAGTAAGAAAGAAAGCAGAACAGAAAACACAGAAACAACCGAAAAAATAGCAAGAACCAAGAGCAAAACAAAAAGGGGCAACAACAAGGGGAGAGGGAACAACCAAATAGTCCCCCCTCCAAAAAAACAACAACAACCCCAAACCCAAACCAAAACAGAACCAAACAAAGCAAAACCACTATAAAATAAAGGAGAACAAACCACGTAAATAGTTTCATTTTGGCTAACAGAGAGAAACGGCAAAAGTTCTTTGTGCTTTTATGGGAGGCAAAAAAGAAGAAGAAGAAGAAGAAGAAGAAAACAACAACAACAACAAAAACAAACCACAACAAACCAAACAGCACAGAACCAAAAAAAAAACCCCAAAAAGAAAACCCCCAACAAAAACCACACTCACCAAGGGCGGCAATGCCCGTAGAGGCCGAGAAGATAACTGAACACCAGGACACCGCCACGGCCGCAATCCTCAGTTTGCGGGCTTGCTTTGTAGTTACTCTGTGCCGTTCTTCCTCCCCTGAGCAGCAGCAGCAGCAGCAGCCGCCACACACAGCGCCACACATCGCGTTACATGAATGCAGCACTGACTGCAGCAACACTTGCAAGTACTAGGCATTTTCTGAGACCCTGACAAGTGGGAGGCGCTTTCAGGGGGTTGGTGCTGTCCAGAATTGCTTGGTTTGATGGGTTTTGTTTTTGGTTAATAGGAAAACACTTTAATGAGGAGTAGGGGATGGGACACTGGTCGTATCCAAAGTTGTAAATTGCCACTTTCTAGATAATGAGAAATGAGTTTTTATCACGATCCAATTGAATTGTAGGCTGAAATGAATTGGATGTTGGTTGTAAACGGTGACCTCTGTTAGATAATGAAACAGGGGAGGTAAATGTGTACACCCAAAATGTATGGGACACTGACTGCATCAAAAGTGGTAGATAGTCATGTGGTTTTTTTTAACGCCGAAACACAAATTTTGGATAACCAACAGGCTGAATGTGTACACCTGACTGTATAGAATGCTCACTGTGTTTTGAATTGCAAATAGTTATTTTGCTGCAATGAAAATACAGTTTTTTCCCACCATAATGAGGCTAAATGTGGACATGTATAAGAGAATATCGACAGTATTGAAAATTGTAAATATCTTTTTTTTTTACCAATGAAAAGTAGATTTCTATTTAAAATCATGAACCAGCTCAATGTGCATGCCGAAAGATATGGGGTATGGTATGATAACACCGTAAATAGCCCACTTTTCACATAATAACAGGAAGAGGCTTTTGATTTTTTCCATGAAGAAGCTGACTGCGTAGACCCACATATATGAACACTAAAAAGTAAAGGTAAAGGTGTCCCATAACCTATGTGGTCGTAGGGGAGCGAGGCGTCAGAGACTTCACTTCTCCAGGGGCCAGTATATTGAGGGTGGCACCCATCTCCTCTCCCTCGCTGCTTTACCTTCCCTGACCCTAAAGAGGGCAGGTACCCATGTACAGCTGGGTGAACTGGGAGGACTGTATTTAAGCCAAGGCGCGCAAACGGTCACCCATCCAAGTGGTAACCACGCTGGACGCTGCTTAACTTTAGCTGGGGGAAAGCGAGTGCTCTGACCACTGAGCTGTCCTGTCCCCTTATCCCTCCACGCCCACATCCGCAAGTTGTGGTTTTGTTAAATTTCGTGTACCCCTTGGGGTTTTTTCTTGAAATAAAATCTTGAATCTTGAATCATTAGTTATGACCCACGGAGCTTACAGCAAGGAAGTGGGATCCTGTGGCAGCTGGCAGAGCAGCCATTGCTCTGTGCTGCTGTAGCCTCTCCGCTGTGTGTTGCCCTGACGTGGCCCCCCCCACCCCACCCCCACCCCTCGTTGCCCATCATCACCCCGCCTACCCCACAGGGGACGGGATAGCTCAGTGGTCAGAGCACTCGCTTCCCCCCCCCCAGCTAAGGTTAAGCAGCATCCTGCGTGGTTACCACTTGGATGGGTGACCGTTTGCGCGCCTTGGCTTCAGTACAGTTCACCCAGCTGTAAATGGGTACCTGCCCTCTTTAGGGTCAGGGAAGGTAAAACAGCGAGGGAGAGGAGATGGTTGCCGCTCTCAACATGCTGGCCCCTTTTTTTTGAGGTCTCTGATGCCTCATTACCCTACGACCACATAGGTTATGGGACACCTTTACCCTGACTTTTTTTGCTCTACAGGTTGTAAAAAAGCACCAAACAAACAAACAAACAAACAAACAAATAAGCAAACAGCAACAACGTCCGTAACAATATCAGCCACAATTACTGCACAAACACACCGACACATAGACACACACACACAAACACACAAACACACACACACAAAAACACACACAAACATTTCACACACACACACAGTCACACACATATATAGATGCACACACACACAGAAAACACACATACATTACACACACATTTCAGACACGCACACACATATACAGATGCACACACACAGATGCACACATACACATACACACACGCACGCACAAAAATTTCACTTACACACACATATACAGATACACACACACAGATATACACATAAAACATACACACAAACGCACGACAAAAAAATCTTAGAAGCACACACACTCACACACAAACACGCACACACACACACTTAGAAAAAACACACACACACTCACACACAAAGCACTTACACACACACACACACCCCACACACACACACACACACACACAACACACACACACACACACACACACACACACACACACACACACACACCACACACACATATATATATATATATACACACACAGATGACAGGGAACAGATGACAAAAATTTACAAAACCGCATACACACGGGGACTGGATGTAAAAAGCAAATGAGTGCTTATTCCATTATCCTCGAAATAAAAGAATAAAACAAAAACAAACAAACCAAAAAAAAAACACATAGGGGACGGGATAGCCTGGTTGTTAGCGTGATGTATTCGTGATCTGCTGACCCGGGTTCGATTCTCGTTCAAGAGGATTTTTCCTCTGGAGTTAACATCAGTGCCGACTCCACTCTCCCAAAAAGTCCTTCGGATGAGACTATAAACCGAGGTCCCGTGTGCGAACGCACGCAGAACATCTTGCGCACACGTTAAAACCCGTTCCGCTTTTCGGAAGAGTAGGCCATTCTGTGCCGGTGGGAACGGATGACAAACTTTTCAAAACTGCATACACACGGGGACTGGATGAAAAAAGGCACATGAGCACTTAATCAATTATCCACACTTAGAAACACACACACACATACACTCACACACACTCACACACATACACATAGATACTTGGAAACACACACTCACTCACTCACTCACACCCACACACA
This sequence comes from Rapana venosa, assembly GCA_028751875.1. Classification (NCBI taxonomy): domain Eukaryota; kingdom Metazoa; phylum Mollusca; class Gastropoda; order Neogastropoda; family Muricidae; genus Rapana; species Rapana venosa. The sequence continues at coordinate 4,307,076 of CM054163.1, forward strand.
CATACACATAGATACTTGGAAACACACATTCACTCACTCACTCACTCACTCACTCACTCACACACACACACACACACTCACACATAGGGGACGGGATAGCCTGGTGGTTAGAGTGATGATATCTGCTTGATATTTTAACCTATGGAGCAGAAGCTTGGTTTCCTTTTTGTTTTAATGGGGAGACAGAATTTCATATTGATAAACTGTTGAAGACATGCTTATCAAATCCATTTTTGCACGAGAATTTTCATGTAAAATTTTGTAAACAAATTCTAGGAGTTCATAGAAAAGCATAAATACTGCCCCCTTTGGGTGAACTAGGAAGACTTCCACTGACCTTTAAAATAATAATAATAATAATAATAATAAAAAATGGAATTTATATAGCGCTATATCTTGCAGAGACAAATCAAAGCGCTTGCACTCAACTCATTCTTACACAGTCATACAACCAGTGACAAGTAATAATTCCATCAAGTCCAAATGTGCACACACGCACAAACACACACACACACACACACACACACACACACACACACACACACACACACACACACACACACACACACACACACACACACACACACAGAGGTCACACACCCTGGCAGGGCAATAGAATCTTGGCTGTTGAAGGCAGGGAAAAACTATGAGATGAGGCAGGAGAGGAAAATCTTAGGTTTGAAATAAATTATGTCTTGAGACTGGATTTAAAAGTATGCCAGATAATATCCTTTTGGATTCATTTGACAGAATAAAAACCAAACTCTTATAATGGAATAGTATACGATTATTTGTATCAGACGAATACATCCGATAAATGGATGAACACAGTAAAAAATATTCTTTACACAATTAGATTCAAACATGTCTGGACGAACCAAAGTACTTTTAATGTTCATCGGTTGAGTTATGCTGTTAGAAGAAAACTTGAGGACATGTATAAAACATTTTGGATCTACCAGAAGAAAGAGTTTGCAAAACTAAAATTTTACGATTTTACTACCAAAGAATAGAGGCTGGAACCATATTTGATAAACTATAAAAACAAAACTCATAAGAAGACGTATTGTAAATTTCGCACAAGCTGTCCCAATTTAATGATAGAGAGAGGGAGGCACCAAAATATATGCAGAGAGGACAGAAAATGTAGATACTGTAACAAAATAGAAGATGAATTTCATTTACTCGATGAATGTATGTCATATGATGAACTCAGAAACAATTTGTTATTAAAAATTACAACCAAAGACATAAAACGTAACATTTGTATAGATAAATTAAGTGACACAATCACAGTTGATATCTATCAAGCAAATACCATCAAATAATTATGTGTATAAATATTTTAAGAAAAGAGAAAATGAGAGGTAAAATGCAACATGCTTTAGTATACTTCATTTTGAACCAAAGAGATGACTATAACTGATGTTTGCTTGTTTTGTTGTTGTGTCAAATAAGTCTACTTGACTTAAATGGCAATACAATATTCTTCTCTCTATATATAATATTCTCTCACACACACACTCATACACACTCACACACACTCACACACACATTTACACACATTCACACACACATTTACACACTCACACATCTCACCTTCAGGGGGGAGCGTTTGCTCCTCGGAAAAGCTTCCGTTGGAAGCAGGCTTCAACTCATTCAGTTGAATCTGATCCGTCTCCATCTTCCTCTTCTTCTTCTTCTTCTCCTCTATTCCTTCCTCATCTTCCGTCTCCTCTCATTTCTTGTTGTTGTCGTTGTTTGTTGTTGTTGCTGTTGTTGTTATTGTTGTGTTGTTGTTGTTGTTGTTGTTGTTGTTGTTGTTGTTCTTCTTCTTCTTCTTCTTCTTCTTCTTCTTCTCCTCCTCCTCTCTGTTTGTCTTCCGTTTGCTAACTTGCTAGCTTGCTAGGTTTCTTTGCTGCATCGCTTGTTGGTTGATTGGTTGACTGGTTGGTTGGATGGTTGGCTGGTTGGCTGGTTGGTTGGTTAGTTGATTGGTTGGTTGGCTGGTTGATTGGTTGGTTGACTGGTTGGTTGGCTGGTTGGCTGGTTAGTTAGTTGGCTGGTTGGTTGGTTTGTTGGTTTTTTTTCCTTGTGGATTTTTTGTTTGGATGGGTGAGAGGTTGGCGTAGGATGGTCGGCTGCTGAAAAAGAAGACGCCAACAACTGGGGATTAGGATCAAGTCCCCTCGTTATATTTCCAGATGGTACACTGGATAAGCAATGGATTTCCTTTTTTAAAATTATTTATTCCATCAAGCCATCGTGTGTATGTGTGTGTGTGTGTGTGTGTGTGTGTGTGTGTGTGTGTGTGTGTGTGTGTGTGTGTGTGTGGTGTGTGTATGTGTGTGTGTATGTGTTTGTATGTGTGTATGTGTGTGTGCGTGTGCGTGCGCGCGCGTGTGTGTATGTGTGTGTGTGCGTGCGCGCATGTGTGTGTTTGTGTGTGCGTGCGTGTGTATGTGTGTGTGCGTGCGCGTGTTTGTGTGCGCGCTCGCGTGTGTGTGTGTGTGTGTGTGTGTGTGTGTTACATATCAGTGTTTTGACGTTAACTGTTAAATATACATGATTCAATATCTCTGTCATCCATTTTGACAACGTCATTCTGATACGGGTATTATCGTCAAATCATATCCCTTTATTGCACACTTTTCATCCAATATCAGTTTTCCAATGAAACGTTCGGTGGTCCAAATTAACAGCTGTTTTTTTTGTGTTTTTTTAATAAATTCCCGACAGACACTATAGCCGAGTGGATAAGACCGTTCGACTTCAATCTTAGGGGCCCACGAAGTCTGGGGTTCGAATCTCGGCAGAGTCTGGTGAAATAAGGGTTCGGATTTTTACCATCTCCCAGAACAACTTCAAGTGCAGACCTGCCAGTGCCGTATTTCCCTTCGTATATATATATATATATATATATATATATATATATATATATATATACGCTTTGATTTGTTGCTTTACAAGATTCAGCGCTATATAAATTCCATACATTATAATATATATGAAGAAGATCAAATGTGACACGTTAAAGATCCCGTCGTTCATGTCAGTGATCGGTGAGTTACGGAAACACGAACATACCCAGCATGCATCGCTGAAGTCGGAATGCGGCTACCTTCGTGGTGGGGGGGCATTAAAGGTCGCGTACGCGAGGTCTGGCTATTTGTGAACCTTGGAGCAATAGCCCAGGCAGGGAAAAGAAGCTTCGTGCGTTGTTGATTCCTGCAAACTGCCCCAGCCTGCGTCAACACGTTGTCTTTCAAAGTGTCGAATCGTTGAGGTGTTGCAGTTTGGAAAGACACAGGCACAGCAGGCACTGGCAAGTCTGCGCTTGAAGTTGACCTGGGAGATCGTCAAACTCCGAACCCTTAATTCACCAGTGTGTAGCAGAGTGTAGTGTGGTATGATGTGGTGTAGTTTATTGTGTAGTAGAGTGTGGTGTGGTGTAGTGTAATTTATTGTGTAGTAGAGTGTGGTGTGGTGTAGTGTAATTTATTGTGTGGTGTAGTGTAGTGTAATTTATTGTGTGGTGTACTGTAGTGTAGTTAATTGTGTAGCGTAGTGTAATTTATTGTGTAGTGTAGTGTAATTTATTGTGTAGTGTAGTGTAATTTATTGTGTAGTGTAGTGTAATTTATTGTGTGGTGTAGTGTAGTGTAATTTATTGTGTGGTGTAGTGTAGTGTAATTTATTGTGTGGTGTAGTGTAGTGTAATTTATTGTGTGGTGTACTGTAGTGTAGTTAATTGTGTAGCGTAGTGTAATTTATTGTGTAGTGTAGTGTAATTTATTGCGTAGTGTAGTGTCATTTATTGTGTAGTGTAGTGTAATTTATTGTGTAGTGTAGTGTAATTTATTGTGTAGTGTAGTGTAGTTTATTGTGTAGTGTAGCGTAGTTTATTGTGTAGTGAAGTGTAGTTTATTGTGTAGTGCAGTGTAATGCACTGTAATTTATTGTTTAGTATGGCTAGTGTAGTGTGGTGTAGTGTAGAGTAGTGTAGTATGGTATAATGTGAACTGGTGTTATTCAACGTGATGTGATGTAATGCGATGTGGCATGTGTGTGTGTGTGTGTGTGTGTGTGTGTGTGTGTGTGTGTGTGTATTTGTGTGTGTGCTTTGGCATAACATTGTGTTGTGTTATGTGATATGACGTGGCTCAGTATAGTGTGGTTATGATGTAACGTATATTTCGTTTAATATCAATGTTGTTGTCTTTCTCATTCCACCAATTTTTTTTTTACTTTAGACTATTACCAGGCACAAGACTGATGACATTCTGTCAATATTACATCATCTTAGCTTTTGTGAATATTCAATCTAATAATATATTGTATTGTATTACGACCATATTGGATTTTTTCGCGTGAAAAGATGGTGGTGGTGAGGGTGGGGGTGAGGATGGAGGGGGGGGGGGGGGGGAGAGTCAGTTTTCTAATAAAGCGAGTGTGACTGTCGCCACATCATTTCATTTTCCCCACTGTCGGTTTGATAATTTCGTGATCCGTGAGCGTGTTTGTATTGCTTTTTTTGGTATTGTGTGTTGTGGCTTTTTTATTGTTTATTTTGGTTTTTGCATTGTTTGTATTAGTTTTTTGTATTGTTTATTTTGGTTTTGCATTGTTTGTTTTGGGGTTTTTGTGCTGTGTTTTTGTATTGTTTATTTTGGTTTTTGCGTTGTTTGTATTGTTTTTTTTGTATTGTTTATTTTGGTTTTTGCATTGTTTGTTTTGGGGTTTTTGTGCTGTGTTTTTGCATTGTTTGTTTTGGATTGCTTTGGCTTTTGGGGGTTGTTTGTTAGGGTTTTGAGGGTTTGGACTCTTTGTTTGTTTTGGTGCTTAATTGGTTGATTGCTCAGTCGGTCGGCTGGTTGGATAGTTGTTTAGTTGGTTAGTTGGTGAATGGGCGGGTGTGTGGATTGGTTGGATAGTTGGTTGGTTGGTTTGTCCGTCGATGAGTGGGTTGGTTGACTTGCTGGCTGGTTGTTAGTAGGTTGGCTGGTTGGCTGGTTGGCTGGTCGGTGAGTGGGTTGGTAGGCTGGTTGGTTGGTTGGTTGCTCTACGGCAAACATGTCAAGAACAATTTTTTCTTTGCGTTGACTTTTTGCGGGCAAAATAAGAGCAATACACAAAACGTGCCATGCAGGCAGCGTGACAGGGCAAAACATAGCACTTGTGTGACACAGCCAGTCGTGTCACCATACCATACAGTGAAGCGTGACACAGTGTGACACAGCCAGTCATGTCACCATACCATACAGTGCAGTGTGACACAGTGTGACACAGCCAGTCATGTAACCATACCATACAGTGCAGTGTGACACAGTGTGACACAGCCAGTCATGTAACCATACCATACAGTGCAGTGTGACACAGCCAGTCATGTCACAATACCATACAGTGCAGCGTGACACAGCCAGTCATGTCACCATACCATACAGTGCAGTGTGACACAGCCAGTCATGTCACCATACAGTGCAGTGTGACACAGTGTGACACAGCCAGTCATGTCACCATACAGTGCAGCGTGACACAGTGTGACACAGCCAGTCATGTCACCATACAGTGCAGCGTGACACAGTGTGACACAGCCAGTCATGTCACCATACCATACAGTGAAGCGTGACACAGTGTGACACAGCCAGTCGTGTCACCATGCCATACAGTGCAGCGTGACACAGTGTGACACAGCCAGTCATGTCACCATACCATACAGTGAAGCGTGACACAGTGTGACACAGCCAGTCATGTCACCATACCATACAGTGAAGCGTGACACAGTGTGACACAGCCAGTCATGTCACCATGCCATACAGTGAAGTGTGACACAGTGTGACACAGCCAGTCATGTCACCATACCATACAGTGAAGCGTGACACAGTGTGACACAGCCAGTCATGTCACCATACCATACAGTGAAGCGTGACACAGTGTGACACAGCCAGTCATGTCACCATACCATACAGTGCAGCGTGACACAGTGTGACACAGCCAGTCATGTCACCATACCATACAGTGAAGTGTGACACAGTGTGACACAGCCAGTCATGTCACCATACCATACAGTGAAGCGTGACACAGTGTGACACAGCCAGTCATGTCACCATACCATACAGTGAAGCGTGACACAGTGTGACACAGCCAGTCATGTCACCATACCATACAGTGCAGCGTGACACAGTGTGACACAGCCAGTCATGTCACCATACCATACAGTGAAGCGTGACACAGTGTGACACAGCCAGTCATGTCACCATACAGTGCAGCGTGACACAGTGTGACACAGCCAGTCATGTCACCATACCATACAGTGAAGCGTGACACAGTGTGACACAGCCAGTCATGTCACCATGCCATACAGTGAAGTGTGACACAGTGTGACACAGCCAGTCATGTCACCACACCATACAGTGAAGCGTGACACAGTGTGACACAGCCAGTCATGTCACCATGCCATACAGTGAAGTGTGACACAGTGTGACACAGCCAGTCATGTCACCACACCATACAGTGTGACACAGTGTGACACAGCCAGTCATGCCACCATACAGTGCAGCGTGACACAGTGTGACACAGCCAGTCATGTCATCATACAGTGCAGTGTGACACAGCCAGTCATGTCACCATACCATACAGTGCAGTGTGACACAGCCAGTCACCATGTCATACAGTGTGACACAGTGTGACACAGCCAGTCACCATGTCATACAGTGTGACACAGTGTGACACAGCCAGTCATGTCACCATACCATACAGTGCTGTGCTCAGTAATGAAAACACACACACACATACACACACACACACACGCGCGCGCGCGCGCGCACACACTCACACACACACACAGACATACATACACATGCCCACACACATGCCCACACACATACCCGCAAGCACACACATACACGCACTTACATGCACACACACACGCTTATACACACACACGCGCGCGCGCGCGCGCACTCACATGCACACATACATGCATACACGCACACACACACACACACACACGCACACACACACACACATGCACACACTCACATACCCGTAAGCACACACACAGACAGACAGACATACGCACACGCACACACACACACACACACACACACACACACACACACACACACACACACACACACACACACACACACACACACACAGGCACACACTAATCACTCACTCCAACAGAACATTGATTAAACAAAATGTATGAAAACAAAACCTCAAACCAAGTCTACCTGGTCTTATTTATTCATTGGTTGATTGATTGATTTTGTTTTGGGTCATCCGTTCTTACCGGTACGCAATGGCCTACTCTTTGTATAAGCAGAACGAGTATTAGCGTGTGCACAAGATACGCGTGGGATTTCATAACTGGATCTCAGGTTATAGTTTAATCCGAGGGACAATCGGTGGGGTGGGGGGGGGGGGGGGGGGGAATGCAAGTGGAGACGGTACTGGTGTTAACTCCAGAGTAAAAAACAACAACAACCCATCCCCTTGAACAGGTATCTCAGTGAGTGTTCGAACCTGGGCCTCATCCCGGGCCGTCAGACCCCAAGCGCAATGCTCTAACCACTATGGTATCCCGCCACGCCGTCAGCGCCTGGGCTTTATCACAGTTCTTGATTAAACCATTGACGCTGGGGGCAACAACAGCAAAGTGAGAGGCTGTAGTATGACCAGTGGCTTTCTTTCCCACTCACGGAATTCCACTTGACAGCTTAGTCTTTAGGGATCGACTATCCCTCTCTGACTAGGAGGCTTGACTTGCTACAGTCCTTATGTGTGCAGCCCGGGGGGGGCTGGTTGGCCTTTGGAGAACACCCCAAACCCGCTGCCCCTTACCCCCATTTGGGCCGAGAGAGTGGGGATGATGTGGGCAGGCATCTCCCTATGATCAAATTTCTGCCCAATTTCCAAAAACAGCATCCCTCCTCTGCGCTTTGGAGTTCTCGTCGGACACACGGCAAAATACATCCCGCCTCCCCCCCCCCAAACCCCCCTCCCCCCGCATTCGTTAGACTGAAGAAAATTTTGGTTTCTTATAGGCGTCCCCTACCCCCCGTTTTTTCTTAAGAAAGACAAACAGAAGAGAAGAAGAAGAAAAAAGAAGAACAACAACAACAAAAACAATAGTAACAACGTAACAACAACAAATGTGACAACAAAAGGCAACAACAACCCCCAACAGCAACAACAAAAAACAAGCGTAACGAAAAAACGAAAAAAAAAAACCTAAAAACCTAAAAGAGAGAAAAAAGAAAGAAAAAACACAAAACTAAAACTTGCTCTAAACTAAACACCCCCCCCCCAAAAAATAAAACCCAACACAAAAACAAACCCAACCAACAAATAAAAAAAATTTTAACAAAAAAAAAACGCAACAAAAAGACCAACAAAAACCCCAACAACACCAAACAATCACAAAAATAACGGGAGCAACAGAGTCACATCACCCCGTAAACCCCAAACGAACGCAACAAGGATACGTTTCTTATTAAGAAAGGAAACAAGTTTTTGCCACAAACAACCCTCTGTTCATACACCACCCCCAACACACACACAACACAACCCCCAACACCACACAAACCACACACAACAACACAACCACACACACACCACACACACACACACACACACAACACACGCACGCAACACACACACATACACCGTATATATGATAATGTGGGCATCATCTACTATCATCTACCTACCTAACCTACCTCCCTATCTATTATCTTTTATTATCTATCTATTACATCTTCTATCTATCTATCTATCTATCTATCTATCTGTCTATTTAATTTTTTTTATCTATCTATCTATCTACTATTATCTATTATCATCTTTTCTCCATCATCTACCTACCTACTACCTCCTACTACCTCCCTCCCTATTATCTATTATCTTCTTTAAATTTATCTATTATCTATCTATCTATCCTTCTATTTTTATCATTTTTTTATTCTATCTATCTGTCTGTCTGTCTTCTGTTTATCTATCTATCTATCTGTCTGTCTGTCTGTCTGTCTGTCTGTCTATTATCTATCAAAGCAAGATGCTTTTGTTCAAAAACCACGCGGGATGCACACACACACACCCCAAAACACAACACACACAACAACACACACCACACCACACACACAAACACACACACACAACACACACACACACACAACACACAAACAACACAACCAAAACACACCCAAACACACACACAGGCTGCGTGCGTGCGTGTTGCGTCGAGCACGAGCGTGCACTATGTACCAAACTAGGTGAGAGAGAGAGAAAAAAAAAGGGGAGAAGGAAGGGAGAGAGAGAGGAGAGAGAGAGAGGAAGAGAGAGAGAGAGAAAGGGGAGAGAAAGAGAGGTATATAGGGGAAATGACAATGACAATGACGTGATATGAGATAAATGTTTTATTCCTTAACCCCACATCCCTGATAAAACTACGTTAAATTTTCTTTTAAAATATCAAACTACAAAAAATAGTCTTGTTATTTAATTATTCCTTCGTGAAAAAAAATTGCGTTTTCGTTAAAAAATCAATATATGACCAATTCTAAGAAAAAACCCACACTCTGATAAAAAAAGAAACGGACGAAAAAAACAAACAAAAAAACAAACAGCGGGCAGAAAGACGACAACAAAAAAAACAATGATAATCACACCATACCTTAAATCGCACGAAAAAAAGCAATAAGTTATGAAGCTGTGTGGTATTTTGCCATTCACCCGTAATTTCCCCCTTTTTAAAAACTTTTTTTTGCCATTGGGCACATTACCCCTCTTTGCGATCTTCCACTGGCTGCCTGTGCCCAAGAGTAAATTATAAGATCAGTACCCCTGTACAATGTTCCACAATTGGCACCCTCCACCCGTGAATGTCTTAACCTGACATCCTTCATTCCCTCGCTCACTGCAATACCTTGTGCCTCAAATACTGATTCAAACCCAAACACTGTTGGCCGCCGCTCTTTCCTTTTTTCGGGGCCATCGACCTGGAATTTTAGCCCCTCTCTCTCTTGCCCAAACTGTTAGACACTTTTAAAACCAGCCTCAAGATATCAGAGTACCCCCCTTCACTAACCCATGTCCCATCACCCTGCTAAAGTATACGGCCTGTGGGTGTGTGTGGGGGCTTTTTAAAACATTTGACTTTTAAATTTTATTTCTAATTTTTTTCTGCAGGCACATGCTTGTAAATATCTGTATGTTTAAACATTGATTTTTTATCTTGATTGCATGACTGTGTAAGATTAGGTTGAATGATCCTTTGGTTTGTCTTGAAGATAAAGCGTATAAAGTTCCCTTTTTATTATATTTATTTTTTTATTTATTTTATTATTATTTTATTATTATTTATTATTATTATTTTTATTATTATTATTAAAATAAAAAAAATTGCCCGTAATTTCTAGATTTTCTACAGCAATAAAAAAAAAACAACAGGGGGAGGTAAGTGGATTCGCAGGGGTTAGGCCACCTGCCTAGCAATGTGTAATGAAGTTGTTCGCCATGTTAACTTTTTTATTTTATTTTTTTTTTTTGTCTTGTGGACAAATTAAAAAAACACGGACTTATCCTCGTCCTAAACATCGCTAGGAAACAGGATGCTCAGTGGTCAGAAAACCCGCTTTCCCCAAGCCAAGGTAAACACGTCGAGCGTGGTTACCCTTGGATGGGTGGGCCGTTTGCGACCTTGCTTCAATACAGTCTCCCCGTTCACCCAGCTTAAATGGTACTTGTCCTTTTTTTGGGGGAGGGAAGGGAAAGCACAGGGGAAAGGGATGGGGCCGCCCTCAATTGCGGCCCGAGAAGTGGTTCTCTGCGCCCGCTCCCCCCACGGGTTCTTTTTTCGTCGCTATTAATTAGTGAGCACGGGACCCCGGGTTTTGTTATCCGAAAAAATAGCGCCCCGACCCCCATCGGTTAATGGAGGGGGAAAAAATTTTGGGTCCAAATAGGTACGAAAAACCCCCGCACACTTCCGACCCGGGGCTTTTTGTTTCTGACAGGCGCGTTTCCCCTAACCCCCACCCAAACACAAAACACCACACAAACACACACAACACACTCCAAACATACACCAAATACACAAACTACACAAAATACACAAACAACCAAACACACATACACAACATACACACAATCAAAAAACACACACCACTCCACACACAAAAAACAACAAACCACTACAAAAACTTATACAAACCCACACTTTTCACAAAAACCACAATTACCAAAAACCCAAACACAAACACCACCAAACACACACCACCCAAAAATTTTAAAAAAGCAGCATTCCTCTTCCTCCATTCTCCCCCCGTACTCCCCCTTGCACAACACACTACATACACCAAATCCCCCCCCCCCCCCCCCCCACCCTACCCCCCCCACCTAAAACCCCCCCCCCCCTACCCCCCCCCCCCCCCCCCCCCCCCCCCCCCCCCCCCCCCCCCCCGCAAAACACACACCACCACAAGCTTTCTATGAAAGGCAAACAGAAAAGAGCGAGCAACGAATAAAATTAATGAAAAGGGGGCAGAGTGTTTTTGATAATCAAAGCGAAAAAGCAAAAAGCTTTTTCAGTATTTTTTTCGGGGGGGGGGGAGGGGGGGTGAGGGGGGAGGGGCGGTGAGAGGGAGGGGAAGGGGGGAGGGGGAGGGGGGGCCAACAGATGTTTCAACCCGGTGGTTTTGTGAAAGAGAGAGAGGAGAGAAGGGAGAGGGGAGAGAGGGAGGAGAGAGGAGAGATGAGGAGGTAGAAAAGGTGGAAAAAGGTAGTGGGGGGAAGGTTGGTTTTGGGAGGGGTTTGGGGGAAACAAGGTGTTTGGGGTTTTGGGGGGGTGTTGGTGGTCTGCGGGTGTGGGGGGGAGGAATTTGGGGGTGGGGTTGGAGAGGGGGGAGAGAGATAGAGAGGGAGAAGGAGTGTGTGGTGTGTTTGGGAAGAAAAGATGGGGGAGAGGGTTGTTGCGTGCGGCGTGCTGTTTTTTGTTGTGGTGGGGGGTGTGGTCGGTATTGGGTTCGGTTGGTAATTTTTTTTTTTTCGGGGTGTTTCTCTCATTTTTCTAATCAAACTTTTCTATCTTCTACTTTACTAATTTTCTATTATCGTCCTGCTGTTTCATGACTATTTTATTATCTATTATTATCTTTTAAATTATTAAAGTTTTGCCCTGCTGTTTTCATTAATTTAATCTAAACCTGTCTTCCGGGCTGTTTTTTGTTTTTCTACTTTACTATTATCTCTTTTCTTTTTCTATTTTTAATATTATTATCTCTTCTATCTTTTTTCCCACATCTTCTATCTTCCCCATATTACTATCTTTCTATTATCTTTAAACCCCTTCTTTACTATCTTTACAAACAAAACTAAAAACTTCTATTAATAATTTTTTCTTTATAATTTTTTTTCAAATTTTTTTTAATTTCTATTATTATCAAATCTTTTTTATAATTATTTTATTTCCTTTTTATCATTACTTTTTAATTATTTTACTAATTTCCTTCTAATCTTTATTACTATCATTATTAAATTAACCTGTGTGTGGGGTTTTTTGTGTGTATCGTTGTTGTTTAGTTGTTATTTTTTTCGCGTGCTTTACATCTATTTCTATCTATCAAAACTATCTATTATCTATCTAAAAAAAAAAAAAAAAAAAAAAAAAAAAAAAAAAAAAAAAAAAAAAAAAAAAAAAAAAAAAAAAAAAAAAAAAAAAAAAAAAAAAAAAAAAAAAAAAAAAAAAAAAAAAAAAAAAAAAAAAAAAAAAAAAAAAAAAAAAAAAAAAAAAAAAAAAAAAAAAAAAAAAAAAAAAAAAAAAAAAAAAAAAAAAAAAAAAAAAAAAAAAAAAAAATCTAACTACTATCTATTTTCTTCATCTTATTATCTATCATCTATCTATCTTCTATCTTCTATCTATTTATCTATTTTCTAATCTTTTATTTCTATCTATCTATCTACTCTATCTACTACTATCTATATATAAAATTTTTTATCTTTCCCATTATCTATCTATCTTCTATCTATTTAAACTATATTATTATCTTCTTCTACTATCTATTATTTTTATCAACTATCTATTTTTTCTTCTTTTTATCTATCTATTATCTTTTTCTTTTTTTTCTTCTTTATCTATCTATTTTCAATCTATTATTTTCATCTACTATCTATCTATCATCTATTATCTATCCAAAATCTAATCTAATTATCTTTTCTATCTATTTCTAATCTATTATCTATCTATCAACATCTATCCCATCTACATCTATCACTATCTTCTATCTAATTATCATCTACCTTATATTATCTATCTATTCTACATCTATCTATCTTCTTCTATCTATCTATCTATATCTATCTACTAATTTCCCATTTCTATCTATTCATCTATCCATCTTATCAATCTTTCATCTATCTATCTAATCTACTACCTATCTTCTTCTATCTATCTATCTATCTATCTATCTATCTATCTTCTATCTACTATCTATCTATCTTTATCTATCTATCTATCTATATCTATCATATCTATCTATCTATCTATATATCTATCTTATCTATCTATCTATCTATCTATCTATCTATCTATCTATTATCTATCTATCTAATTATCTATCTATCCTATCTATCTACTCTATCTATCTATCTATCTATCTATCTAATCTATCTATCTATCTATTATCAATTCTATTATCTATCTATCTATCTATCTATCTATCTTATCTATCTATACTATCTACTATCTATCTATCTATCTTCTATCTATCTATCTATCTATCTATCTATTATCTATCTATCTATCTATCCTATCTATCTATCTATAATCTATCTATCTATCTATCTATCTATCTATCTATCTATCTATCTATCTTATCTATCTATCTATCTATCTATTATCTTCTATTCTATCTATTATCTATCTTCTATCTATCTTTATTATCTATTTTCTTTTTTATATTATCTATTAGCGCGTCTCTACTATTCTGTCTGTCTGTCTGTTTCGCTTCTTCTTTTTTAGTCGAAGTGTGTGGGTGTTGTGTGTGTGTGTGTGGGTGTGCGCACGCGCGATCTTAGTCGCATTCGTATGTGGAGTTTGTGGCAACTTAGTGAGCGAGTGTGTTTATGTGCGCATGTGATATCTTCAGTTAGTTATTCACATTAGGATTTTAGCAATGTGTGATGTGTGTGTGTGGTGTGGCGCGTGTGCGCGTGTGTGTTGTGTGTATGTATGTGTGTGTGTGTTTTGTGTGTGCGTAACGCCAACAGCCTGTGCCATGCAATGCCATCTGTAGCAGCAGCAGCAGCAGCAACAACAACAACAACAACAACAACAAAAGCGATGCAATTTCAGGGGTGAGATTCACAAACAGCTTTTGTGTCACATCTGTCACGCGGAACCCACGGCAGCCAGTTTTGTGTCACTTTCCGTGTCACAGTGTCCACTCTCTCTCTTTCTTCTTTTATTGCGAGGATAATGGAATAAGCACTCGTGTGCTTTTATGTTTTAATCCAGTCCCCGTGTGTATGCAGTTTTGTAAAGTTTGTCATCCGTTCCCACGCGGCAGCCTACTCTTTCGAAAAGCGGAACATGTTTTTAACGTGTGTGCAAGATGTTCTGCGTGCGTTCGCACACGGGACCTCGGTTTATAGTCTCATCCCAAGGACTTTTTTTTTTGGGGTGGGGGGGGGGGGGGGGAGTGGAGTCGGCACTGATGTTAATTCAGAGGAAAAAATCCTCTTGAACGGATTCGAGCCCGGGGCAGCAGAATACAAATGCATCCCTGTAACCACCAGGCTATCTGTCTTTGTATGTCTCTTTGTGTCTCTGTCTCTGTCTCTACGTCTCTCCCCCCTCTCTCTCTCTCTCTTTGCTCTCTCTCTTACTGTTTTCTCTCTCTGTGTCTCTCTCTCCCCCCCTCTCTCTCCCACTCTCTTTTCCCCTTCTCTCTATTGCTTCTCTCTCCGTTCTCTCCCCTCCGTCTCTCTCTCTCCCCCCCCCTCTCTCTCTCCCCCCTCTCTCACTCTTTTTCTTCGTCTCTGTCTGTATGTCTCTCCTTTGTTTCATTTCCTTCCCATCTTTCCGTCCCCCATTCCTTTATTCGTTCACGTTTCAGTCTATGCAAAACTTTGCATGCCCCGATTTTACACTTAGCACTCTTGTCTTTTCTGCGTCTGCCTGGCCCGTGCCTGCCTGTCTCTTTTCCTGTCTGTCTGCCTGTCTGCCCGTCGCCTGCCTCCTGTCTTTCTGGCCCGCCTGTCCCCTTTGCCTGTCTGTCTGCCGTCTGCCCGTCTGCTGCCTGCCCGTTTTTTCGGCCCGCCTGTCTTTTGCCTGTTGCCTGCCCGTCTGCCCGTCTGGGCCCGCCTGCCTGTCTTTCTGGGCCCGCCCGGGTTTTTTTTTTGCCGCCTCCTGGGCTGCCTGCCTGTTGGGCCCGGTTTCCCGCCTGCCTTTTTTTTGCCCGCCGTTTTTTTTTGTCTGCCTGCTGCCCGCCTGTTTTGTATGTGTTTGTCTACCGCCTGCCCGCCTGTTATCTGTATGTCTGTCTTCCTGCCTGCTTGGGCCCTTTTTCTGTCGCCCGTCTTGCCCGCCCGTTACCCGCCTGGCCCGGCCCGTCTGCCTTTCCTGTCTCTCTGCCTGTTTACCTGCCCGCCTGTCTGTCTGTCTGCATGTCGGTCTGTGCCTGTCTATCTGTTTTTGGGCTGCCGGCCCGCTGGGCTCTTTTCTGCCCGTTTGCCTTGTCTGCCTGTCTGTCGTCTGTCTGCCTTTTTTGTTGCCTATCTGTTCTGTATGCCTTTCCCCGCCCGTTGGTGTCTGTCTGTCTATCTGCCTGTCTTTTTGTGCCTGCCTGCTTTTGTCTCTTTGTCTGTCTGCCTGTTGTCTTCTGGCCCGTTTGCCCATCTGTCTGTTGCTGTGTTGTCTGCATTTCTTGGGCATGGGGCTTTTGTCTGTTGCCTGTCTGTTTCCTGCCCGTCTTTTCCCGTCTGTCTGTTTTTGCCTGCCTGCCTTTCCTGCCTGCCTGCTGTTTGCCTGTCTGCCCGTATACTACCTGCCCGTCTGTCTGTCTGTCTGTTGCATGCCTCCCTGTTGCCTGTTGCCTGCCTGTTTCCCGTCTGTTTTTATTTTTTTTTATTTATTTATTTTATTTTATTTTTATACGAGGATAATGGAATAAGCCCCCTTTTTGCTTTTTTTTTTTTTTATACATCCCGTCCCGTGTGGTTTTGCGGTTTTGTAAAATTTTGGGGATCTGTTCCCACCAGCACAAATGGCCCACTCTTAGGGGAAAAGGGAACAGGATTTAAGGGGTGCGCAAGATGTTCTGCGTTTCGTTCGCAAAATGGGGGGCCCCGGTTTATAGTCTCATCCCCAAGGACTGTTTCCGGGTGTCTGTCTGCCCGTCTGCTTTTCTGGCCCCCCCCCGGCCTTTTCTATCTGTTGTCTTCTCTGTTTGTCTGTCTGTCCTTCCTATTTTTTTTTCTTTCTTTCGGTTTGTGAAAATGCCGTCTTTCAGGCGTGGGTTTTGCCTTCAAATTTCAGGGCAGATGTGGAGAGAGAAGTGCAGGCATGTTTAGCCCCGACAAAGGCTCTGTTTTTTGCTCCCGCTTTGCCCCTGTTTACGGCCCCCGCTCCCTTTTACGGCAGGCCCGGGTTAGTTGGTATGATTGGATTGGGGATGACTGATGAAGCCCAGAGTGAGTGGTATGGATTCATATTATTTTTTTTATCCCCCACCCGACCACCATTTCCACCCAAACCCCCAACCACCACCCCCGGGCCCCCGCAAAGTCGTGTCGTCGTTGTACATCGTCATTTATCTTTTTCCCTCATCAAAACCCCCTAAACCACCTAACCCCCACCACCCCCCCACCACCACCCCACCAAACCAAACCCCCACCACCACCCCCACCCCACCACCCCACCCCCATCCTTCATCTTTATCATCATCCTCCAAAACCCTTTTTTTTTTGGAATTTTTTTTCTTTTTCCTCGTTGTTGTTGTTGTTGTTGTTTTGTTCCTTTTCTTCCTTTTTCTTTTTTCTTTCTTTCTGTTTTTTCTTTTTTCTCTCTCTCTCTTTCTTTTTTCTTTTTTCTGTTTTTTTCTCAAATTTATTACAACCCTGTGCCTTGGAGAGGTTTTTTTTGTGTGTATACGTGGTTGCTTATGTTCGTGGGTTGTTTTGTGCTTTGTATTTGTTTTTTCTTATTTGTTTGTTAAAGATTTTTTTTTTATTTAAGGAGAAGGAAGGGGAAGGTGTTTTTATTTTTGAGAGTTGAGTTCTTTATTGATTTCATTCGTTGATACCACATTTTGACTTTGAGCTCTTTCTCTCTATCTCTCTTTCTCTCTCTTTCTTTCTCTCTCTCTCTCTCTCTCTCTCTCTCTCTCTCTCTCTCTCTCTCTCTCGTTCTCTCGTTCTCTCTCCCTCTCTGTCTCTCTCTCTCTTTCTCTCTCTCTATGTCTCTCTCTCTCTCGTTCTCTCTCTCTCTCTCTCTCTCTCTCTCGTTCTCTCTCTCTTTTCTCTCTCTCTCTCTTCTCTCTCTCCTCTCTCTCTCTCTCTCTCTTCTCTTTTCTTCCCTCTTTCTGTCTGTTTCTCTCTCTCTCTATGTCTCTTTTTCTCTCTCTCTCTTCTCTCCTCTTCTCTTTCTTTCCTCTTTCTGTCTGTTTCTCTCTCTCTCTCTCTCTTCTCTCTCTCTCTCTCTCTCTTTCTTTCTCTCTGTCTGTTTCTCTCTCTCTCTGTCTCTCTCTCTCTCTCTTTCTCTCTCTCTCTCTGTCTGTTTCTCTCTCTCTCTTTCTCTCTCTCTTTCTGTTTCTCTCTCTCGCTCTCTCTCTCTCTTCTCTCTCTCTATCTCTGTCTCTCTCTCCCCCCTCTCTCTCTTTCTCTCTCTCTCTCTCTTTACAAAACCAAACATATATTTTCAATATGATGATAAAAACAAATCCAGGACGCTCTTCCACTTTTCAACATCTAACAAAAAAGAAAAGAAGATAATTCTGACGACGCACCACCAAAGCAGAGAAGGTCCGGGGACTGAAAGACAAATATCAAATCAGAACTAAGTTGTGATACTGTCATCTTCAGTTAGACATGGAAACACAATCATATGTGTGCATGGACAATAACCACACACACACTCACACACACCCCACACACACAACACACAAACACACACACACACACACACATACACACACGTACACACACACACACACACACACAAACTTGATCAAAGGAGAATACCATGGTTTAAGCATGCATGTACACGCACATAGGTGGGCGGGCACACAACACACACACGCGCACACACACACACACACACACACACC
>CM054163.1:4335404-4337904 GCA_028751875.1 Rapana venosa
ACCCACGACAGATGAATATCAGAAAAAGAGCTGAGAGGTATACTATGATGGTGGATCGGTGGTCTAGAGGTAACGCGCCTGTCTAGAAAGCGAAAAGTCCGGGTCTGAAGTGTGCGGCGGTTCGTACCCCGTTTGGACCGGAAACTTTTCCCCCATCCATTAGACCATGAGTGGTGGTCTGGGCGCTAGTCTTTCGGATGAGACGATAAACCGAGGTCCCGTGTGTTACATGTAATTATTTAGCGCACGTAAAAGAACCCACGGCAACAAGAGAGTTGTCCCTGGCAACAATTCTTAGAAAAAAGCCACTCTGATAGGGAAACAAATACAGTTGCAGACATGAAAAAGAAAAAAAAAAGGGTGGCGCTGCGCTTGTGGCGACGCGCTCTCCCGCTCTCCCCGGGGAGAGCAGCCCGAATTTCACGGAGAGAAATCTGCCGTGACTTAAAGTGGTATGAAATGAAATCTGAGCGCTTTGATTTGTTGCTTTACAAGATTCAGCGCTATATAAATTCCATACATTATTATTATTATTATTATGACTGTCCTGGCACAATTGGTAGGTTCAGGTCCAAAGTGTGTGCTACGAAGTTGTAATGCGGTTACCTGAATGATGATGATGGTAGGGGTGTGGGGGGTGGGGGGTGGGGGTGGGGGTGGGGGTTGCAACAACGGTCGCACACACAAACTGTTACCTTTAGTGAACCTCGGAGCTCTAGCCGAGGAACGAAATATAAAACAACAACAACAAACAACAACAACAACACCTTTTGCAACGATCAAAGACGCCGTTAATATCTTTGATTCCAGCGCGGTCACTCACTCACGCTCTGATTTGTCTTTGCAAGATATAACGCTATACAAATTTCATTTATTATTATTATTATTAATATTATTTATTATTATTATTTTACGGACTTATTTGCCCCGCAGGAATGCGAGGAACCTGTCAGTATAAATACCACCCCCACCTTCTGGAAATTCTGCAGAGGAATTTCATCTCTTTTCTATCCCTCTCTTTGTTTTCCATCTTGTTCCCTTTTTCCTCCCCTCATGTCATCTGGGGACGGGATAGCTCAGTGGTCAAAACACTCGCTTTCCCCCAGCCAAGTTAAGCAGCGTCGAGCGTGGTTACCAGTTGGATGGGTGACCGTTTGCGCCACGCCTTGGCTTCAGTACAGTTCCCCCAGCTCACCCAGCTGTAAATGGGTACCTGCTCTCTTTAGGGTCAGGGAAGGTAGAGCAGCGAGGGAGAGGAGATGGGCGCCACTGCCCTCAATATGCTGGCCCCTAGAGAAGTTGAGGTCTCTGACGCCTCGCTCCCCTACGACGTTATAGGTTATGGGACTCCTTTACCGTTACCTCCTATGTCACCTCTTTCTGGTCAATTTTCTGCCTTCTTGGTCCACTGTCCTGTCTCCCCCTCCTCGTCCCCCCACCTCTGGAAGACTTTAAAGATAACAGTTCTCTCCCACACTGCAGTCGAATGTGCCGGGCCTGACTTGTCAGGCGCTGAACGGCAGCACAACGTATTTTCGTTTCACTCATAATTATGACATACAACAGTAGTGGCTGTCTGCGCGCTCAACGAAAAATAAAGAAGAACTGTGTAGAAGAAGAAGAAGAAGAAGAAGAAGAAGAAGAAGAAGAAGAAGAAGAATTGTGAAGAAGAAGAATTGTGAAGAAGAATTGCGAAAAAGAAGAAAAAGAAGAAGAATTGCAAAGAAGAAGAGGAAGAAGAATAATTGTGAAGAATTGTGAAGAATTGTGAAGAAGACGAAGAAGAAGAAGAAGAAGAAGAAGAAGAAGAAGAAGAAGAAGAAGAAGAAAAAGAAGAAGAAGAGGAAGAAGAAGAGGAAGAAGAAGAATTGTGAAGAATTGTGAAGAAAAAGAAAAAGAATTTTGAAGAGAAGAAGAATTGTGAAGAAGAATTGCGAAAAAGAAGAAGAAGAAGAAGAATTGTGAAGAAGAAGAAGAAGAAGAAGAAGAAGAAGAAGAAGAAGAAGAAGAAGAAGAAGAAGAAGAAGAAGAAGAAGAAAAAAAAAGAAGAAGAAGAATTGTGAAGAAGAAGAAGAAGAAGAATTGTGAAGAAGAAGAAGAAGAAGAAGAAGAAGAAGAAGAAGAATTGTGAAGAAGAAGAAGAATTGTGAAGAAGAAGAATTGTGATGAAGAAAGAAGAAGAAGAAGAAGAAGAAGAAGAAGAAGAATTGTGATGAAGAAGAAGAAGAAGAAGAAGAAGAAGAAGAAGAAGAAGAAGAAGAAGAAGAAGAAGAAGAATTGTGAAGACGAAGAAGGGTTGCGAAGATGAAGAAGAATTGCAAAGAAGAAGAATTGCGAAGAAAAAGATTTGCGAAGAAGAAGACGAAGACGAAGAAGAAAAAGAAGAAGAAGAATTGCGAAGAAGAAGAAGAAGACGAATAAAAAGAAGAAGACAATTAAGAAGAAGAAGAAGAATTGCGAAGAAAAAGAGTTGCGAAGAAGAAGACGAAGACGAAGAAGA
>CM054163.1:4345404-4350404 GCA_028751875.1 Rapana venosa
AACACACACAGCACACACACAGTCCATACACCTACACACACAGCACACATACACACAAGCACATACACACAGCACATACACACAAGCACATAACAGCACACAGGCACACATACAGCAACACATACACATCCATACACACACACACACACACACAAACACACACACAGCACACACAGCACACACACACAGCACATACACACAGCACACACACAGTCACACACACACAACAACATCACACCATACACACACACACATACACACACATACACACAACACACACAAACATACACACAACACACACACACATACACACACATACACACACACACACACAACACACAGCAACACACAGCACACATACACACATCCATACACACACAACACACACACAACATACACACACATACACACACACATACACACACATACAACACACACACACACACAAACACACAGCACATACACACACACATACACACACACAACACACCATACACACACATACACACACATACACAACACACACACACACACACACACACACACACACACACACACACACACATAACACACACACACAGCACATACACACAGTCACACACACAGCACACACACACACAAACACACACACACACACATACACACCACACATCACACACATCACACACACAAACACACACATACACACATACACACACACACACACCACACACACACACACACATACACACATACAGCACTTTGTGTTGCACCATCTTAATGAAAATCTAAGCGGGGAAAATAGCTCCACTATAATCATTATTTTCTCTATCTGCACTTATAGCTACACACGATCTGTTGCTAATGTGCGTGCGTGTGTGTGTGTGTGTGTTGTGTGTGTGTGTGTGTGTGTGTGTGTGTGTGTGTGACTGTGTGTGTCAAAGTCAAAGTCAAAGTCAAAGTTTTATTTGCAGATGATACATTGAATAAGCAGTGCATTTGCTTTTTTTTCATCAAGCCATCTATCTAAAGAAAAAAAAAGCGATAAAAAATGTATATGCAGACATAGAATAAAACACCTAATCTATGGTAAACTATACAAATCAAACAAGAAAAGACAATAACATATGCATACATGGAATTAAAAACAAAACAAAAAACCCAGAAAAATATTAAACCATACAATTCAAATAATTAAAAAATCTTGAAAATCGTGTGTGTGACTGGGTGTGTGCGTGTGCATGTGTGCGTGTGTGCGAGCGCGCGTGCGTGCATGTGTGTGTGCGCGTGCATGTGTGTGTGCGCGTGCGTGCGTGCGTGCATGTGTGTGTGCGAGTGTGTGTGAGTGCCTGTATGCACATGTGTATGCATACGTATGTCTGTGTGCGTGGTAGCAAGAACGCGTGTAGATGCGTATTTGCAAGCTAAGGTGTGTGTGCGTGTGTGCGTGCGTACGTGCGTGTGTGTGTGTGTGCGTGTGTGTGTGTGCGCGCATGTAATAACAGAAAATAAACGAACAACCAAAGGAACGTAGATAATTTCATTTGGTTCTTGGATTCTTTTTTCCACTAAATTGCATGTCTGGGATATAGAGAGGGGATAACTCAAGTCTGTCGACCCTTCCTCGTGTTTGTCCCCCCTTTAAGCAGCTCAGTCATCCCACTCTTTCTGATGGAATCCGAAATGAGAGGGGTAAAGGTCAAGGTAAAGGTCAAGGTCAAGGTGTCCCATAACCTATAAGGTCGTAGGGGAGGGAGGCATCAGACACCTCAACTTCTCTAGGGGCCAGCATATTGAGGGCGGCGCCCATCTCCTCTCCCTCGCTGCTTTACCTTCCCTGACCCTAAAGAGGGCAGGTACCACATTTACAGCTGGGTGAACTTAGGAACTGTACTGAAGCCAAGGCGCACAAATGGTCACCCATCCAAGTGGTAACCACGCTCGATGCTGCTTAACTTGGCTGGGGGAAAGCGAGTGCTCCGACCACTGAGCTATCCTGTCCCCAGATGAGAGAGGAAGGAAGATAAACTCACATCTGCTCCTCTTCCAGTCAGACAGTGTGTTCAATGATTTATTGCTGCCACAATATCGGATCACGTTCATACTGAAACAGATCTAAGCGAGTATTACGCTGATTTTGAATCCATACAAAATTAATGCTTGGATCACAGTAAAAAGATAAGTAAGTCATTGATAAAGGGACGGGATAGCCTGGTGGGTAGAGTGATGTATTCGTGATCTGCTGTCCCGGGTTCGAATCTCTTTCAAGGGGACTTTTCCTCTAAACATCAGTGCAGACTCCACTTCCCCCCAAAAGTCCTTCGGATGAGACTATAAACCGAGGCCCCGTGTGCGAACGCACGCAGAACATCTTGCGCACACGTTAAATCCTGTTCCGCTTTTCGTAAGAGTAGGCCATTGTGTGCCGGTGGGAACAGATGACAAATTTACAAAACCGCATACACACGGGGACTGGATGTAAAAAAGCACATGAGTGCTTATTCCATTATCTTCAATATAAAAGAATTAAAAAAATATGTTTGTGTGTGTGTGTTTTTGTTTGTGTGTGTTTGTGTGTGTGTGTGTGTGTGGTGTGTGGTGTGTTCGTTTTTAAAGTGTGTGTGTGTTTCTGTGTTTGTGCGTGCGTCTTCGTTTTAACGTGTGTGTGTGTGTGTGTGTGTGTGTGTGTGTGTGTGTGTGTTGTGTGTGTGTGTGTGTGTGTGTGTGTGAAAGTGAAAGTGAAAGTGAAAGTCAAACTTTTATTTTTTGTGTGTGTATGTGTGGTGTGTGTCTTCCTTTTAAACTTCTGCGTGTGTGTATGTTTGGTGTGTGTGCGCGTGCGTGCGTGTGTGCGTGTGTTGTTCTCTTCCCTTTAACGTCCTTACCACTTCAAGTGATAGGGAAAAGAATAATTAATTATGAGAAAGGTAAACAAGAGATTGGAAGTATGTGTATGAATGAATGAACATGTGTAAGTTCCAGTGCTAAATAGACAAGAGAGAGAGAGAGAGAGAGAGAGAGAGAGAGAGAGAGAGAGAGAGAGAGAGAGAGACAGAGAGACAGAGAGAGACAGAGAGAGACAGATAGAGACACAGAGAGAGAGACAGAGAGAGAACAAGAGAGAGAGAGAGAGAGAGAGAGAAGAGAGAGAGAGAGAGAGAGAGAAGAGAGAGAGAGAGAGAGAAGGATTTATTTTTAAATTCTACTTATTTATTTATTCTTTCATTTCGAGGATAATGGAATAAGCATCCATGTGCTTTTTTTCCATCTAGTCCCAGTGTGTATGCAGTTTTGTAAATGTTGTCATCCTTTCCCACCGACACGCAATAGCCTACTCTTCCGAAAAGCGGAACGGGTTTTAACGTGTGCGCAAGATGTTCTGCGTGCGTTCGCACACGGGATCTCGGTTTATAGTCTCCTCCGAAGGACTTTTAGGGGAGAGTGGAGTCGGCACTGATGTTTACTGATATGAGAGAGAGAGCGCGTGTGTGTGTGTGTTTAGTGTGTGTGTGGTGTGTAATGTGGTGTGTAAGTGTGTGTGTGTGTGTGTGCGCGTGTGTAAGTGTGTGTGTGTGTGTATGTGTGTGTTCCCAAAGTCAAAGTCAAAGTCAAAGTTTTATTTGCAGATGATACATTGAATAAGCAGTGCATTTGCTTTTTTTCATCAAGCCCCGTGTGTGTGTAAGTGTGTGTGTGTATGTGTAAGTGTGTGTGTGTGTAAGTGTGTGTATGTGTAAGTGTGTGTGTGTGTAAGTGTGTGTGGGGTGTGTGTGTGTTTTGTGTGTGTGATGGCTGGTGTCATGTTTTGTAGTGTGTATGCTCAAGTACAGTGAGTGTCACAGGTGCGAGGTGTGTGAGAGGGTCTTTTGTTTTGCTTATGCAGATAAACGATGCAGGCAGGCGATGTCATTTTCCCCAGCTAATGTTCTTCCTTTCGTTAATGCCACGGAGATGATGGTGGCTGTGGTGGGGGTGGTGGGGTGGTTGTATGCGTTGTGCTGTTGGCAATGGCGATGCGTATTGTAGTGGTGGTGGTGGTGGTGGTGGTGATGGTGGTGACGTTGATGATGGTGGTGGTAGTGGGTGGTGGTGGAGGTACTTTTGTTATTGCTTGTCTGTTTTGCTTTTTAGGGGGTATGTTTGTTTGTTTGTTTGTTGGTGCTCTCTCTCTCTCTCTCTCTCTCTCTCTCTCTCTCTCCTCTCTCTCTCTCTCTCTCTCTCTCTCTCTCTCTTTCTCTCTCTCCAGACACACACACATATCTTCTATCTATCTATCTATCTATCTATCTATCTATCTATCTATCTATCTATCTATCTATCTATCTATCTATCTATCTATCTATCTATCTATCTATCTATCTATCTATCTATCTATCTATCTATCTATCTATCTATCTATCTATATATATACAAACGTACATGCATTATAATGATAATAATAATAATAATAATAATATGTATGGAATATATATAGCGCTGAATCTTGTAAAGCAACAAATCAAAGCGCTCATATG
Organism: Rapana venosa; assembly: GCA_028751875.1. Classification (NCBI taxonomy): domain Eukaryota; kingdom Metazoa; phylum Mollusca; class Gastropoda; order Neogastropoda; family Muricidae; genus Rapana; species Rapana venosa. Next base: position 4,349,898 of record CM054163.1, read on the forward strand.
ACAACTTTTTTATACATACATACATACATACATACATACATACATACATACATACATACATGCATACATACATATACATACATACATACATACATGCATACATACACACACACATACATTATATAGCCGAAACTTGAGTCAGGTCAGGCCAAAGGCATGGCCCTTACTCAATTATGCCCCAAATGCTGCCATCAAAGTTTTATCTTGTAATGAATTTTCTTTCTCGAATCTTGGGACAAAAATCATTTTTATGATGGGAATGAAGTTGTAACTGGTTACCTGCACTTGTATTTCCTCACTATATTTTGTCAATTATTATATATGTGTTTGTGTGTGTGCGTGCGTGTGCGCGAGCGCGCGCGCGCGTGTCTGCGTGCTTTTGAAAAACTGGTTTTGACTATTGTAATTTTTCCCCCATAGATTTGGTCTGCAGCGTACCATGTTTGTAACATTTGTTTGTTTTAACTATTAATTGTTTGTTAAAGGTTGCATGACTGTGTAAGAATA
>CM054163.1:4355404-4357904 GCA_028751875.1 Rapana venosa
AAACACTTACTTTTGCTCATTCAAGCCATCTCTGAAAGAACTATATATGTCAGAAAATGCGTAATGATATCAACAAATGGTGATGACGACCATGATCACAACAACAACAATAATAAGGACTGTAATAACGACAGTTTCAGAAACTTACCAATCACAGCCACACTCCTAAACAAAAGTCATTACAGCTTATCATTATTTCATCATCAAATACGTATACTCATTGATAAACACACGCAATTAGTTTATTGAGACCAATCACTCATCCACGCCTGCAAAATACACTTGTGAAACACACACACACACACTCACACACACACTCACACACACACACACACACACACACACACACACACACACACACACACACCACACACACACACACACACACACACACACACACACACACACACACACACACACACACACACACACACACAACACACACACACACGCGCGCGCGCGCGCGCCACACACACACACCATATACCGATATATGAATTCAATGTTTTAAAGATCATTGACTAGAAGACAGACTTATTTCACACACCCAAAACCAACCCACCCACCCACCCATCCACACACATTGTGCATGCACACAGCTTTGTTGGGAAAAAGTGTATTACAGAAAGTCAGTATATTCATTTGTATGTCATCAGTAAAAGTCAAGAAACGTGAATTAGTCAGCGCCTCTGTGTGTGTGTGTGTGTGTGTGTGTGTGTGTGTGTGTGTGTGTGTGTGTGTGGAGTAGAGAGAGAGAGAGAGAGAGAGAGAGAGAGAGAGAGAGAGAGAGAGAGAGAGGAGAGAGAGAGAGAGTGTGTGTGTGTGTGTATAAGTTGATGTCTTTACTAGTCAGTGGTCTTTATAAAATTATATTCATATATTGGTGGGTGTGTGTGTGTGTGTGTGTGTGTGTGTGTGTGTGTGTGTGTGTGTGTGTGGTGTGTGTGTAAGTTTGTCTTTACTAGTCAGTGGTCTTTATAAAATTATATTCATATATTGGTGTGTGTGTGGTGTGTGTGTGTGTGTGTGTGTGTGTGTGTGTGTGTGTGTGTGTGTGTGTGTGTGTCTGTGTGTGTCTAAGTTTATGTCTTTACTAGTCAGTGGTCTTTATAAAATTATATACATATACTGGTGTGTGCGTGTGTGCGTGTGTGCGTGTGTGTGTGTGTGTGTGTGTGTGTGTGTGTGTGTGTGTGTGTCAGTTTATGTCTTTACTAGTCAATGGTCTTTATAAAATTATATTCATATATTGGTGTGTGTGTGTGTGTGTGTGTGTGTGTGTGTGTGGTGTGTGTGTGTGTGTGTAAAGTTTATGTCTGTACTAGTCAGTGGTCTTTATAAAATTATATTCATATATTGGTGTGTGTGTGTGTGTGTGTGTAAGTTTATGTCTTTACTAGTCAATGGTCTTTATAAAATTATATTCATATATTGTGTGTGTGTGTGTGTGCATATAAGTTTATGTCTGTACTAGTCAGTGGTCTTTATAAAATTATATTCATATATTGGTGTGTGTATGTGTGTGTGAGCATATAAGCTTATGTCTGTACTAGTCAGTGGTCTTTATAAAATTATATTCATATATTGGTGTGTGTGTGTGCGCGCATATAAGCTTATGTCTGTACTAGTCAGTGGTCTTTATAAAATTATATTCATATATTGGTGTGTGTGTGTGTGTGTGTGTGTGTGTGTGTGTGTTCTAGGAGGTAATGTTTAGGTAATAAAAAACACAAGCATATACCGCTTATCCATCACCCCTAAAATGAAAGATTTTAGATTTTATTCGATCAGATTCAAGATGATTGGAATCTCATTCATTCATTCATTCATTCATTTATTCATTTAGTCATCCTCTCTCTCTCTATCTCTCTCTCCCTCTCTCCCTCTCTCTCTGTCTCTCTCTCTCTCTCTCTCTCTCTCTCTCTCTCTCTCTCTCTCTCTCTCTCCCCCCCTCTCTCACTCTCTCTTTCTCTGATATCTATCTTGTGTATATAACTGTCTCTATTCTGTTTTTCTATGCATGTTTACGTTTTACCTAATTCTGTAGACATTTCTTTACTGTATGCTTAATTGAATGATTGGTTGATTGATTTAATTTTTAAGACTGAGGGCTCTGGATTAAAAGAAAGCCACCATTGTGCTTACACTTTTCCCTCAATAAAGATGGTCATTCATTCATTCATTCTCTCTCTCTCTCTATTTGCATCATTTGCTTTTCTTTTTCTTGCAATCTTTTCTTTCCTTTTCATCTTTAGGGCTGGTTGAAAAAAAGTCTTTGTAACTTTATTACCTCCGTGAAATAAAACTCTGCATTTGCGTCTCTCTCTCTCCCTCTCTTCCTCTCCCTCTCTCTCCCTCCCCCCCCCTCTCTCTCTCTCCCCCTCTCTCTTTCCCTCACTCCCCCTCTCTCTCTCCCACTCCCCGTCTCACTTCCTCTCTTTCACCCCTCTCTCTCCCCTCTCTCTCCTCTCTCCCTCTCTTTCCCTCTCTCTCTCTCCCT
>CM054163.1:4362904-4370404 GCA_028751875.1 Rapana venosa
AAGGTCAAGGTCAGAGCAGGGCAAGTCTGTTTAGGAAGGAAGGTGGCAGGATGCATGCACGGCCTCTCCTTTTCTTTTAGTTGTTCCCCCCCCCCCCCCCCACATACACACAAAGCAACCAACAATCAAAAACAACCAACCTCCCCCACCCCGAAACAACAACAAACAAACCCACCCTCCAAAAAAACCCCAACCAATCAACCAACCAACCAACTAACCAACCAACCAACCAACCAACCAACCAACCAACCAACCAACCAGCCAACCATTCAACCAACCAGCCAACCAACCAACCAACCAACCAACCAGCCAACCAACCAGCCAACCAACCAACCAGCCAACCAGCCAGCCAACCAACCAACCAACCAACCAACCAACCAACCAAACCAGACCAAACCAAAAACCAAAACGAGAAGAGCACACCTTCAATCTTAAACTACTATAAACCGAGGTCCCGTGTGCGAACGCACGCAGAACATCTTGCGCACACGTAAAAACCCGTTCCCCTTTTCGGAAGAGTAGGCCATTGTGTGCTGGTGGAAACGGATGACAGAATTGACAAAATTGACAAAACTGCATACACACGTGGGACTTGATTTTTAAAAAAAAAGAAGAAGCGAGCACATGAATGCTTATTTCATTATCCTCGAAATAAAAGAATAATAAATAAATAAATAAATAAATAAATAATCGAACGTTTCTTATGAAAACGCTTACACTTCACGTCTAAAACCTGTGTCAGTGCCTGATGTCAGCCGATTGCCAAGGCCTACACTAAAATGGTGCTATATATCTTGTAAACTGTTATGTCGAGATTGGCCTTCAGCCATGACAAGCTCTTAACATAAACAACCTGCACTCTCCATTAAAGAAGAAGAAGAAAAAAAGTCCTCTGAAGTCGGAGTATGGCTGCCTACGTGGGGAAGGCACTCGACAACAGTCAAACACCGCAAACTTCTCATTCAGTAGTGTGCAATTTCAATCTCACACTAGTGATTATTCCCAGGTGGGATGGATGAGTGAGTCAGAGTGTGGCACATTCTGGGTGACTCCCAGAGTGTTAAGCTGGGGAACGCACAACCAGTTTACTGTGCAATTAATCTCTCTACCAGAGTGCAGACCTAGCATGCCTTGGCGAAGCCTCACTTGTCTCACAATAATATTTCAGGCAATGTACGGTGGTAAAAAAACAACAAACCAACAACAACAAAAAATAGGAGAGAAAATATTATCGCGATAACAATACCAATATCATCATCAACAGCCACAAAGAGTAATGATATCATAGAAAGGTATCCATCATTATTGTTGTATTTACTATGATTCTTTTTAGAATTATTGTTATTGATATATTATTATTATTATTATTATTATTATTATTATTTATTATTATTATTATTATTGTTGTAATGATGATGATGATGATTTCATCATTATCACCATCACCACCACCATCACCATCATCATCATCATCATCATCAATCATCAATCATCATCAATCATCATCATCACACCATCACATCTCATCATCATCAATCATCAATCATCCATCACCGCCGCCGCCGTCATCATCATCATCATCATCATCATCATCATCATCATCATCATCATCATCATCATCATCATCATCATCATCATCATCAATCATCAATCATCAATCATCCATCACCGCCATCATTTATCATTAATAAAGACGATCAAGGGAAATGGAGAACAACAACACCACCACCACCAACAACAACAACACCAACACCAACACAACAAACACACATTATCGCAAAATAAGCCAAACACTATAGATACAAGAATAGCGGAACGGGCAGATAACTTAAATAATAACAAAAATAACAAGAGACAATGACAATGACAATGACAAATTCTTTTATTTCGAGGATAATGAATAAGCACTCATGTGCTTTTTTACATCCAGTCCCCGCCCGTAGGGATACATCTTAATAATAACCCAACACTTATACAGAGAGAGAGAGAGAGAGGAGAGAGAGAGAGAGAGAGAGAGAGAGAGAGAGAGAGAGAGAGAGAGAGAGAGAGAGAGAGAGAGAGAGAGAGAGAGAGAGAGAGAGAGCGAGCGAGAGAGAGAGAGAGAGAGAGGGAGAGAGAGATCACACACAAAAAAAGGAACATGCATGCACATTGTACAGCACAGGCTAAGCTGGACTGACAACGAAATAAACATCCAAGAAACTTAAAAGTCCACACTTACCTCCTCCACACAACCACAGCCCTCACTCCCTTCTCTCAATTGTCTTTGGTTGTGTACTCCAACATACACGCTTCTGTCTTCCTTGCCCAAAACCACTCCACTAACGTTTCTATCAAACAGTTCGCTTCCAAAGCGGCCCCACACACCATCACTTGCTTTTTGTCCAAAAGCACACAAAACTAAAATTCCCTCGCGTAAAATTGAGACCTTTTTTTGTTTTTTTATTAATTTTTTGTTCCACGGTTGCCTTTGCCAAGCAAATGTCACCACTTAAAACATCACCATCACAGTCACAGCAATGCCACCAAAATTCATAGTCGCCATATCTGAACAAACCCCCAACCCACCCCCCAAAAAAACAACTATATTTTAAAACCTGCCCGAAATTCAACTATATTTTAAAACCTGCCCGAAATTGAAAGTCGGGCTTTCAAGGTTCACGATGTTATGGTTAAGTTGTTGCTTGTTTTTTGCCCCCTTCTTTTCCCAACTTGGAGGGGGGGTGAAAAGAAAAAAAGAAGAAGAAATAATAATACACTTGGTAGACTTGAATCAGTGAATCACACAGTCGGATAAGGATTCGATCACGGTCGACTCAGATTTCGATGAAGTTGACACGAGTGAGAAAGCCGAGCTACATTCCACGAGTGAGAGAGAGAGAGAGAGAGAGAGAGAGAGAGAGAGAGAGAGAGAGGGGGGGGGGGGGGGGAGGAGAGAGGAGGAGCGAGAGGGAAGAGAGTGAGGGGAGAGAGACAGAGAGGGAGGGAACCATAGCCTGCACAAGCCACTTTCACCTACAGAGATAGAACGATGTGTAAGAGAGCGGCAGCTGGTGGCTTGCAAAGGATGATGAAGGTGGTTTGGGGGTTGGTGGTGGGGTGGTGGTGGTGGGGTGGTGGGGGTGGGTTGTGTAGTGGTGGTGGTGGTGCTTGTGTGTGTGTGTGTGTGTGTGTGGTTATGGTGGTTGGTGCGTGTGTTTGTGATGGTGGTGGTGGTGTGCTGTGTGTGTGTGTGTGTGTGTGTGTTGGTTTGGTGTGTGTGGTGTGTGTGTGTGTGGTGCTGTGTTGTGTGTGTGTGGTTATGGTGAGGTGGTGGTGTGTGTGTGTGTGTTGTGTGTGTGTGGTGGTTTGGTGTGTGGTGGTGTGTGGTGCTGTGTGTGTGTGTGTGTGGTGGTTATGGTGGGTGGTGGTGGTGCTGGTGTGTTGTGTGTGTTGTGTGTGGTGGTGGTTATGGTGGGTGGTGTGTGCTGTGTGTGTGTGTGTGTGTTGTGGTTATGGTGGGGTGGTGCTGGTGTGTGTGTGGTGTGTGTGGTGTGTGTGTGGTTATGGAGGTGGTGCTGTTGTTGTGTTGTGTTGGTGTGTGGTGTGTGGTGTGTGTGTGTGGTTATGGTGAGGTGGTGCTGTGTGTGTGTGTGTGTGGTTAGTGGTGTGGTGGTGGTGTGTGTGTGTGTTGTGGTGGTGGTGGTGTGTGTGTGTGTGTGTTGTGTGTGAGGTTATGTGGTGGTGTGTGTGTGTGTGTGTGGTTTGTGGTGGTTGGTGGTTGCTGTGTGTGTGTGTGTGTAGTGGTGGTTTGGTGTGTGTGGTGTGTGTGTGTGTGTGTGTGTGTGTGTGTGTGTGTGTGGATTAGGTGGTGTTTGGATGTGTCTTGTGTGTGTGTGTGTGTGTTATGGTAGGTGGGTTTGGTGGTGTGGTGTGTGTAGTTGTGGTGTGTGTGTGTGTTGGTGGTATTTATTGTGGTGGTCTAGGGGTGTGTACGTAAAAGTGTAGTGGTTGAGGTGTAGTGTGTGTGTGTGGTATGTGTGTGTGTTAGTGTGTGTGTTGTGTGCGTGGGGGGTGTGGGTTTGTGGACAGGTGTGTTACCTAATGTGTTCTTGCGTATAAAGAATACATTTTTAAATGAAGATCAAAAGGGGATATTACACCAAAAACAAAGCTTCACAGTTATAAGAAACCGTAATGTCAGAGGCTCTGTGTGTAGATCATACTCGTGTGTTTCTGTTTGATTGTCGTAGGTGGCCCACTGTGTTCGATAGTTCGTTGAGAAAAATAAAAAAATACAAAGGAGTAAAATAATGGGACGGGGGTGATGGCATTGAACTTTCAAACTACAACAAGAATAACCACACACGTCTGCCAACAGGGCTTCTAACGAAACAACTACCTCCAACAGGCCCCCTTTGCGAACGCACGCAGAACATCTTGCGCACACGTTAAATCCTGTTCCGCTTTTCGTAAGAGTAGGCCATTGTGTGCCGGTGGGAACAGATGATAAAATTTACAAAACTGCATACACACAGGGACTGGATGTAAAAAAAAAGCACATAAGTGCTTATTCCATTATCCTCGATATAAAAGAATAAAAGAAAAGAAAGAAAAAAAGAACATAATTACATTATCGGTCAATAATTGCTCTGATTTCTTCTCTACAATTGTACTAGAAAAATATGGTTGAAGTAGTTCACAATGAAGACTTTACATGCATAGGTGTTAAATCAGAACCACATAGACAAGTTATCTGTTTACAGAATTTAGTCCTAAATGCATCCAATCTGAACCTGTAGATCAGACTTCCCAGCAGTCTGTTATGAAAATGACACACTCTGACACTTGATGAATGTCCACGTAAAGAATACTTTGGTTGGTTGTTGACACGGTTCCAAGAAGCATTTTTCAGCAGAAGTATGCCCTCCTGAAGATTGAGTGGAAGGTTCAGAGGTGCTGTAACTTTGTGTCCATGGCAGCAGCTTTGGCTAACTAACTGGTCAGCTTTCTCGTTGCCGTGGATTCTACAATGTGACGGAATCCAGCAAAAGGCAAGGGTAGTACCTCGTAAGGAAAGAAAATGTATAAAGTGACAGAATTTCAATGATTAATTCCCCTCATACCTTAGTGCTAAACGCCTTTAACGCTTGCAAAAAACAAATAATTTAGAATCAATATAAAACAACACCTGAAATATAGTGATATGCAGATTGAATATAAACAGAAACTTTCAGGCGATCAGTCCAGCTCTAAGTATGTTCTTTCGAGCCAGAAGGCCCATAGAGCCGGAGCTTATCCCGGTTTCTGTAGCGTTAAGCGAACTGATGGTTTTTCACCACCCCTGTGACAGGACGCTAGTCTGTCGCCAGATACTTCCCCAGCAGAGCTGGTACCCACTTGTACACCTGGGTGGAGTGAGGAAAATAGGAGTAAAGTGTCTTTCCCAAGGACACAACACCGAGCCGAGTGGGGATCGAACCCGCGACCTCTGGATCACGAGTTGACCGCCTAAACCACTCGACCACGGTGCCTCCTCAGTCCAGCTCTAAGTTCCGCAGTAAAGATAGAAACATCTTTGCCGCAGTGATTACACTTTTCCATCTTTAATAAAGGACACTACAAAAGCAGATCCAGCATTCCCACTGTCGACTACCGAACTGTCAATAAAATCTTCCAGTACAAACTTTAAGATACCCGCGTATGCGAAGCATCAGACCTCAACTTCTCTAGGGGCCAGCATATTGAGGGCGGCGCCCATCTCCTCTCCCTCGCTGCTTTACCTTCCCTGACCCTAAAGAGGGCAGGTACCCATTTACAGCTGAGTGAACTGGGGGAACTGTACTGAAGCCAAGGCGCGCAAAACGGTCACCCATCCAAGTGGTAACCACGCTCGACGCTGTTTAACCTTGGCTGGGGGAAAGCGAGTTGGTCTGGTCTGACCACTGAGCTATCCAGTCCCCGGGTCGCTGTAGCGCTGTGCCCCTGGGACGGATGAGGTCAGCAGTCTGATTTTCTTGACCACAGGCACCCAGGCCTTCAGATCAGGGGATCCAGATCCCTGATGGAACTTCTGTCATCTGGAGAGGAAACACTCGGCTGCTGACAGGGATTGAACGTGAAACTTATTGCCTGTGAGAGGAGTACATTCTCCTCAGGCCACCAATCCGTCTTTTGACAGAAGTGTGTGTGTGTTTGTGTGTGTGTGTGTTGTGTGTGTGTGTGTGTTTGTGTTAGTGTGTTGAGTGTGTGAGTGTGTGTTTGGGTGTGTTTGTGTTTTGTTGTGTGTGTGTGTGTGTGTGTGTGTGGGTTGTGTGTGTGTGTAGTGTGTGTGTGTATGTAGTGTGTGTGTGTGTGTGTGTGTGTGTGTGTGTGTGTGTGTGTGTGTGTGTGTGTGAGAGAGTGTTCGAGTTCTCACGCGTGATTGTCACACTACTCTTTTGTCTAGATCACCTTAACAACGGCACGAAGAATGATTGACAGCTGTGTGGGTCGGTCTTTCTGTTTGTCGGTATGTCTGTTTGTCTGTCTGCCTGCCTGCCTGCCTGCCTGTCTGTCTGTCTGCCTGCCTGCCTGCCTGCCTGTCTGTCTGTCTGTTTGTCTGTCTGCCTGCCTGCCTGTCTGTCTGTTTGTATGTCTGCCTGCCTGCCTGCCTGCCTGTCTGTCTGTCTGTCTGTCTGTCTGCCTGCCTGCCTGCCTGTCTGTCTGTCTGCCTGCCTGCCTGCCTGCCTGTCTGTCTGTCTGTCTGTCTGCCTGCCTGTCTGTCTGTCTGTCTGTCTGTCTGCCTACCTGCCTCAGTCTGGATCTGATGGTCTGTCTGTCCCTGTGTGTGTGTGTGTGTGTGTGTGTGTGTGTGTGTGTGTGTGTGTGTGTGTGTGAACGCGCGCGCGCGTATGTGTGTATGTGTGTTTGTTGTTGTTGTTGTTGCTTCGATTTCACATCTGTTCACTCGAAGTGATATTAGACATTTGGAAGAGGAGGGGGCACTTATGTTGATGGTTGTGTGCAGTAAAATATGTATCTATCTAAATGTGTATCTATTGCTAAGTATCTATTGCTAAATGTGTATCTAAATGTGTATCTATTGCTAAGTATCTATTGCTAAATGTGTATCTAAATGTGTATCTATTGCTAAGTAACGTAGACTGTACATAAAAAGGGCTAAACAATGATAACAACAAATAAGTATTTAAGAAATGCTAATATGACTAATAACTATAACAAATGTCCTATAGGACTGTTCATTAAAGATTTTGTTATACGAAGCGCCAAATTGAAATATCTTCTCCAAGGATTTCTCAGAAAATGAGGTAAAGAATGGTTTTGGACTCTTACATTAAAAAAATATATGAATGCTGGTAATTTTTTCACCATAGGAACATTTGATAGTTTTGGTACATTTGGTGATAAAAGCATTCAGTTTTATCCTAAAAAATAAAGCGCTAAGCTTTCTTGCCATGACCAAACTTGTGTAGGTTTCAGTGATCAATATCCCTTAAAACAAGGACAGTGATTAAAGAC
>CM054163.1:4375404-4380404 GCA_028751875.1 Rapana venosa
GGAACGTGATGGAGTGTACAGGTGAAGACAGTTACAGAGATAAGAGGGTGCAGATTTGTGGAGACATTTGAAACAGAGGGTATTGATCTTGTACCTCACTCTTTGTGAGACAAGCAGCCAGTGAAGAGATCGCAAAAGAGGAGTGATGTGTTCAGATTTTTTTCTTTCTTAGGACTAGTCGAGCTGCAAAGTTTTGTATGCGTTGAGAGAGTGGATGGATGATGCTGGTAGACCAACCAAAAGAGAATGACAGTAGTCTAAACGTGAAAGAAAAAGAGATGTGACAAGCTTGGAAGTTGCATCAGTGGACAGATACTTGCGAATCGCGCTTATGCGCCGTAATTGGTAGTAGCAGGACTGGCAGGTCTGGGTGATGAATTTTTTCATAGAGAGTGTGTTGTCCAGAACTACACCTAAATACTTCACAGAGCTGGACAAAGGAACTGAGGTATTGCCGAATTCTATTGAAGATGTTGTGATGGAGGACAGTTTATGTTGGGTCCCTATGAGCATGGCTTGGGTTTTACCGGCATTAAGTTGTAACTTGTTCTGAGTCATCCAGCTTTTAATGTCTTGAAGGCAGTAGGACATATTTGTCAGGAGGGAAGGCAAGTTTTCAACAGTATCACTGCATTGAAGCTGAGTATCATCAGCATAGAAATGATGATCAATATGATGGCGGTCTATTATCTGTGAGAGTGGAGCACGTGGCATGTGTGCAAGATGTTCTTCGTGCGTTCGCACACGGGACCTCGGTTTATAGTCTCACCCGAAGGATTTTGGGGGAGTGGAGTCGGCACTGATGTTAACTCCAGGGGGAAAAATCCTTTTGAACAGACATTTTGGTTGTGACTCGAACCTCTGTGTGTGTGTGTGTGTGTGTGTGCGTGTGTGCGTGCGTGCGTGTGTTTGTATGTATGTGCGTGCGTGCGTGTGTGTGCGTGCGCGGCGTGCGTGGTGCGTGCGTGCGTGTATTGTTTGTGTGTGTATGTTTATGTGTGTGTGTTTGCGCCTCTGTGCGTGTGTGTTTGTGTGTGTGTATGTTTGTGTGTGTGTGTTTTTGCGCGTCTGTGCGTGCGTGCGTGCGTGCGTGTGTGTGCGAGTGCATTTGTGTATTTGTATATTTGTATGCGTGTGTGTATGTATGTGCGCGCTCGCGCGCTCGCTCGCTCGCGCAATAATATTCCACAGAAAGTACCAGAGATCACATCAGATTTTTTGTTGTTCGGTCTCTTCCGAACCCAAGACAGTTTGTGCAATGAAGAGCAGTGGGCATCGCCACAAGAACAGCGCCGTCTTTTCAAAACAAAACAACTACACCCCCCCCCAACCCCCCTCACTCCCCCCCCTACCCCCACCCCACCCATCTCGCAACATTTCCCAGCTGTCGGCGTGTAGCATACTTCTATTCCAATAGGAGAGGGAAGGAGGAGGAGGGGGGGGGGGTAGGGGTGCATTTTTCCCACCATGTTTAGCCCTGTCTGTTGTGGCGTGAAGTCTGCTGCTGCGAAAACTAAACCTGAAAGACTAGCGCCCAGACCACTTCTACCTACGGTCTAGCAGACAGGACGAGGGGTGGGGATGGTGGGGGGGGGGGGGGATGAGGGGGAAGTATGTGGTTCAGTATATACCTCAGAGGCTGGTGGCCCAAGTCCATGTCGTGTCATTTTTAAGTTTATATGGGGAGCAGCTGTGCACAGACCAAGTATCGATTGAGCGCAGCGCGTAACACCTTGCGCAAAGTGTTCTGCACCCTTTTGTTGCAGGCGAAAGCGGTTATTGAGTGTGTGTGTGTGTGTGTGTGTGCGCACACACGCGCGCGTGCATGCACCCAGACACATATACACACACATGCAGAACATCTTGCGCACACGTTAAAACCCGTTCCGCTTTTCGGAAGAGTAAGCCATTGTGTGTCTGTGGGAACGGATGACAAACTTTCCAAAACTGCATACACACGGGGATCTGAATGAACAAGAAAAATAGCACACGAGTGCTTATTCCGTTATCCTCGGAAGAAGTGAGAAGAAGGAGAAGAAGGAGGAGGAGGAGAGAAGAAGAAGAAGAAGAAGAAGAAGAAGAAGAAGAAGAAGAAGAAGAAGAAGAAGAAGAAGAAGAAGAAGAAGAAGAAGAAGAAGAAGGAGGAGGAGGAGGAGGAGGAGGAGGAGAAGAAGAAGAAGAAGGAGAAGAGAAGAAGAAGGAAAAGAAGAAGAAGAAGAAGAAGAAGAAGGGGGAGAAGAAGGGGAAGGAGGAGAAGGAGAAGAAGGAGGAAGGAGGAGGAGAGAGGAGGAGAAGGAGGAGAGAGGAGGAGGAGGAGGAGGAGGAGGAGAAGAAGAAGAAAGAAGAAGAATTGCTAAGAAGATTGAAATAAGAATTCCAAAAAAGAATTCCGAAGAATAATTGCGAAGAAGAATTGCGGAGAATTGCGAGAAATTGCGAAGAAGAATTGCGAAGAAGAAAAAGAATTGCGAAGAAGAAGAATTACGAAGAAGAAGAAGAATTGCTAAGAAGAATGGAGAATAAGAATTCCAAAGAAGAATTCCGAAGAATAATTGCGAAGAAGAATTGGGAGAATAAGAATTGCGAAGAAGAATTGCGAAGAAGAAAATTGCGAAGAAAAGAATTAGAAGAAGAAAGAAGAATGCTAAGAAGAATGGAGAATAAGAATTCCAAAGAAGAATTGCGAAGAATAATTGCGAAGAAGAATTGAGTAGAAGAAAGAATTGCGAAGAAGAATTCGAAGAAGAATTGCGAAGAAGAAGAAGAAGAAGAAGAAGAAGAAGAAGAAGAAGAATTGCGAAGAAGAAGCGAAGAAGAGAGAACGAAGAAGAAGACGAAGAAGAAGAAGAAGAAGAAGACAACGAAGAAAGGAAAAAATGAAGGAAGAAGAAAATGATGGTAGAGGAAGAAGAATCCCGCAAGTTGTAAGTCAGAAAGGCAACGTCATTGATGTCTCATCACTGTCATCTCCATCAGCTGTTCACTGTGAGTGTGCGCGCGCGCGTGTGTGCGTGCGTGCGTGCGTGCGCGTGTGTGTGTGTGTGTGCGTGCGTGTGTGTGTGCGTGCGTGCGTGCGTGCGTGGGGGTGTGTGAGTGTGCGTGCAGGTGTTCAATTTTGTTTAACGTCTCTTCACTAAATGTGATATTAGACACAAAAGGGCTAGGGGTGAGGGGATGGGGGGATCTGGGAGTTGTTAGGGGGGGTAATTTACTAAATCTACAACAAACAAATAAGACAATGCAGATCTAAAGTAACTCTTTAAGTTCACTGTTCACTGTTCACTGGTCCCGTAACCCGCCAGGGTCGTGGGGGCGCTGCATGGTGGACGAACGGTGGACCAGCTGGCTCCACTTAGCGCGGTCGTGGGCAAGTGCCTGGGTGACACTGAAGTCCTCCCCTGTCCAATCACGGATGTCGTCGGCCCACTTTCTCCTCTGTCTGCCCCGTCTTCTCTTCCCATGGACTGTTCCTTGCAGGATGGTCTTTGCAAGTCCTACTGAGCGTGTTACGTGCCCATACCATCTGAGTTTCCTCTTTTTCGCCGTGGTCAGTAGATCTTCATAACCCCGCACCTGTTGAGTGATCATTCTGCGGACTTCATTGTTGGTGACATGGTCCTTGTATGAGATGCCAAGGAGCCTTCTGAGGCATCTCAATTCTACTGCTTGGATCCTCCTTTGTAGGTCTGCGTTTAGTGTCCATGCCTCACATGCGTAAAGCAAACTCTTTAAGTACAGAACAATAACCAATAAACAATAAAACGATATCTTAAAACTATAACCAACAAGAGAAAATATAGTCCACAGGAAGATAGAGTCCATTTTAATCAGAGAGTCCATAATAGGGTCCATAATAATCATAATAATGAGCCAAGTGGACAGTGCAATAACGATTTGGAAAAAAAAAACTATATTTCAGTAGATCACTGAATATCGCTGATGACGTTGACGAGGTAAGAACAGGTATACAGCTTTTATATATATTTTTTTTAGCATGCTGCATATCAAGATATGTCAACATATGTGTGTGTGCGTGTTGTGTGTGTGTGCATGCGGGCGCGCGCGCGCGTGTGTGTATGTGTATGTGCGTGTGTGTGTGTGTGTGTGTGTGTGTGTGTTTGTGTGTGTGCGTGTGTGTGTCCCGGTGGGGATGCTAGGGCCTCTTTCAGTGTAAAACAGCATCTTCCACCTTCAGGAAATTCTGTGCTAGAAATGTCCCCTTTTCTATCACTCTCTTTCTTTCTGTCTTTTCCCTGACCTTTCTCTTATCTCTCTTGCTTTTTTCTTCTCTTACTACTGCTGCAACTGCAACTACTACTACTACTACTACTACTACTACTACTACTACTACTACTACTACTACTACTACTACTACTACTACTACTACTACTACTACTACTAATGTATGGAATTTAAATAGCGCTTTATCTTGTAAAGCAACAAATCAAAGGGCTCAGATGACATTTTTTTTATATATCGAGGATAATGGAATAAGCACTCATGTGCTTTTTTACATTCAGTCCCCGTGTGTATGCGGTTTTGTAAATTTTGTCATCTGCTCCCACCGGCCCACAATGGCCTACTCTTTCGAAAAGCGGAACAGGATTTAACGTGTGTGCAAGATGTTCTGCGTGCGTTCACACACGGGACCTCGGTTTATAGTCTCATCCGAAGGACTTTCGGGGGAGAGTGGAGTCTGCGCTGATGTTAACTCCAGGGGGAAATATCCCCTTGAAGGGACGTGTGGGTTCGTACCCAGGCCGTAAAGATTGCAAACGCAAGGTTCTAACCACCAGGCTATTGCGTGTCTGCAGGTGTGCATGGCATTATGTTTTTTATTTTTTAAATTTTTTTCTCCGCTTGGTATTTCTATTGTGCAACGTTCTCTCCATATTGAAATTTTATCGCAGTGAATCACAGCTTTTTGCTTTTAACTGGTTTTAGATCTGTTTTTTGTTGTGGTTGTTATTGCTGTATGTTTTGTGTGGTGATTTGTATTT
>CM054163.1:4387904-4407904 GCA_028751875.1 Rapana venosa
CACACAACAGACACATACACACACACACAACAGAACACACACACACACACACACAACACACACACACACACACACACACACACACACACACACACAACACACCACACACACACACGACACACACACACACCACACACACCGACACACACACACACACACACACACACACACACACACACACACACATACACACACACACACACCACACGCACACACACACGCGCGCGCGCGTAGCGGTAAGGGGGGGGGGGGATGGGATAGCCTGGTGGTTAGAGTGATGTATTCGTGATCTGCTGACCCGGGTTCGATTCTCGTTCAAGAGGATTTTTCCTCTGGAGTTAACATCAGTGCTGACTCCACTCTCCCCAAAAGTCCTTCGGATGAGACTATAAACCGAGGTCCCGTGTGCCAACGCTCGCAGAACATATTGTGCACACGTTAAAACCCGTTCTGCTTTTCGTAAGAGTAGGCCATTGTGTGCCGCTGAGAACGGATGACAAAACTGATAAAACCGCAAACACACGGGGACTGGATGTAAAAAAAATACGTGAGCGCTTATTCGATTATCCTCGAGGTAAAAGATAAAAAAAGGAAAAAAAAGAAAGAAAGAACACACATACACACCTCTCATACACATACACATGCACACACGCACACGCAAATGCACGCACGCACACACACACACACACACACACACACACACACACACACACACACACACACACACACACACACACACACACACACACACACACACGTGTGTACGTATGTTTGTGTTTGTGTTTAATTGTTTATTTGCTTGTTTTGGCTGTTCTTGTTGATTCATCTTTTTTTGTTATTTTATCCAGTTGTTTGTATGGTTGAAGGTTTGTGTGTATGTGTGTGTGAGGAAGGGGAAGGGAAGCAGTTGGTGTGGGTTTTTTATATTTTTATTTTGTTTTGTCTTTGTTTTGGTTTGGTTTTTCTTTGTTGCTTGTTTGTATTATGATGGATATTTTTCAAGATTTTTGAATTATTTGAATTGTATGGTTTAATTTTTTGTTTGTTTTTTGTTTTGTTTTTAATTCCTAATATGCATATGTTATTGTCTTTTCTTGTTTGATTTGTATAGTTTACCATAGATTAGGTATTTTTATCATGTCTGCATATACATTTTCTTTTCTCGCTTTTTTTTCTTTAGATAGATGGCTTGATGAAAAAAAAGCAAATGCACTGTTTATTCAATGTACCATCTGAAAACAAAAGTTTGACTTTGACTTTGACTTTGACACACACACACACAGGGTATATAAAGGGGACAGCCTTGTGGTTAGCACATTGCGCTCGCAATCTGACAACCCGGGTTCGATTCCCGTCCAAGGGGATATTTTCCCTTGGAGTTAACATCAGTGCAGAATCCACTCTCCTCGTGTGCGAACGCACGCAGAACATCTTGCGCACACGTTAAAATCCTGTTCCACTTTTCGTAAGAATAGGCCATTGTGTGCCGGTGGGAACAGATGACAATTTACAAAACCGCATACACACGGAGACTGGATGTAAAAAAGCACATAAGTGCTTATTCCACTATCTTCGACATAAAAGAATAAAACAGAATAAAGAACAAGAATCTGCTTTTTTTTGCAGAGAGGCGTATCCATCTATCTATCTATCTATCTATCTATCTATCTATCTATCTATCTATCTATCTATCTATCTATCTATCTATCTATCTATCTATCTATCTATCTATCTATCTATCTATCTATCTATCTATCTATCTATCTGTCTGTCTGTCTGTCTGTCTGTCTGTCTGTCTGTCTATCGATCGACCGACCGACCGACCGACCGACCGACCGACCTACCTACCTACCTACCTACCTACCTACCTACCTACCTACCTACCTATCTATCTATCTATCTATCTATCTATCTATCTATCTATCTATCTATCTATCTGTCTGTCTGTCTGTCTGTCTATCTATCTATCTATCTATTTATCTATCTATCTATCTATCTATCTATCTATCTATCTATCTATCTATCTATCTATCTATCTATCTATCTATCTATCTATCTATCTGTCTGTCTGTCTGTCTGTCTGTCTATCTATCTATCTATCTTTTTTCTTTCTGTCTATGTATCTGTCTGTCTGTCTGTGTCTCTATATCTCTATCTGTCTGTCTGTCTGTCTTTCTATCTATCTACCTACCTACCTATCTATCTCTCTGTCTGTCTGTCTGTCTGTTTGTCTGTCTGTCTATCTATATATCTATCTATCTGTCTGTCTGTCTGTCTGTCTATCTATCTACCTACCTATCTATCTATCTATCTATCTATCTATCTATCTATCCATCCATCTATCTATCTATCTATCTATCTATCTATCTATCTATATATCTATCTATCTATCTTCTTTCTTTCTTTCTTTCTTTCCTTTTTCTTTTTTCTTTCTTTCTTTTTTTCTTTCTTTCTTTCTTTCCGTCTGTCTATCTATCTATGCTTCTTTCTTTCTTTCTGGCTGTCTGTCTGTCTGTCTTTTGTTTCTGCATTTCTTTCTTGTTTTTCTTTCGGTTTATTTTCTATCCTCCTCCTCCTCCTAATGAATCATAACCATAAGCAATATTGTATTTTCATTATGATGACAGCAATAACAACAACAACATTAGTCGCAGCAACAACATCAACAACAACAGAATGCTTTTACGTGTATAACACAGTATAAAAATGCTTTTCTAAAAAAAAAAGATCGAATGAAGGGACGCAACCATTTTCGGACCAGAGCCCTCTGCCATGATATGTAATTGTCTCCCATGCTGTTATACACAATTCACACATGGACATGCGATAATCATAATTATCTCACGTAGCAAAATGGAAGGAACTCGTCTAATCATTCTCAGTTGAAATTAAAGTGACAGTATCAGTACGCTTGTATGAGCACTGAAGGCAGATCTGTTTGCACGAAGGACAGCCAGATTTTATCCCTCCCCAAAGTCTTTCGGATGAGACTATAAACCGAGGCCCCGGTGTGCGAACGCACGCAGAACATCTTGCGCACACGTTAAATCCTGTTCCGCTTTTCGAAAGAGTAGGCCATTGTGTGCCGGTGGGAACAGATGACAACATTTTCAAAACCGCATACACACGGGGACTAGATGTAAAAACAACAACAACAACTGAGTGCTCATGCCATTATCCTCGATATAAAAGAATAGATAGATAAACATATCGGTCTATTTATTTTATTTATTCATTCTTATATTTGGAGGAAAATGAAATAAACACTCGTGTGCTTCATTGCGTCCAGTCGTCGTGTGCATGAAGTTTTGTACAGATTTTGTCGTCTGTTCCAACCCGCCATTTTAGCCTACTCTTTCGAAAGGCGGAACAGGTTTTAACGTGCGCGCAAGATGTTCTGCGTTCGTGAACACATGAAACCTCGGTTCATAGTCTCATCTGAAGGACAGACAGACAGGCAAAGACAGAGAGAGAGACAGAGAGGGAGAAACAGACAGACATGCAGACAGACGGAGAGAGAGAGAGAGAGAGAGAGAGAGAGAGAGAGAGAGAGACAGACGGACAGACAACAGATAGACAGCCAGACAGATAGGCATGCAGACAGACAGACAAACATATAGATAGATAGGCAGACAGACACACAGATAGAAGTAGATAGTAGATAGATAGATAGATGTAGATAGATAGATAGAGATAGATAGATAGTAGATAGATAGATAGATAGATAGATAGATAGATAGATAGTAGATAGATAGATAGATAGATAGATAGATAGATAGTAGTAGTAGATAGAGAGATAGATAGATAGATAGATAGATAGGTAGATAGATAGATAGATAGATAGATAGTAGATAGATAGATAGAAGTAGATAGAAGATAGATAGATAGAAGTATAGATAGATAGATATGAAAAGATAGATAGATAGATAGATAGAGTAGATAGATAGATAGATAGATAGATAGATAGAGATAGATAGATAGATAGATAGGATAGTAATAGATAGATAGATAGAAGTAGATAGATAGAATGTAGATAGATAGAATAGATAGATAGATAGATAGAATTAGATAGTAGATAGATAGATAGATAGGTAGATAGATAGATAGATAGATAATAGATAGATAGATAGTAGATAGATAGATAGATAGATAGATAGATAAGTATGATAGATAGATAGATAGATAGATATGATTAGGTAGATAGATAGATAGATAGATATAGATAGATAGGTAGATAGAGTAGATAGATAAATAGATAGATAGTAATAGATAGATAGATAGATAGATAGTAGAGATATAGATAGATAGATAGGATAGATATAGATAGATAGTAGATAGATAGATAGATAGATAGGTTAGATAGATAGTAGTAGATAGATAGATAGTAGAAGATAGATAGATAGATAGATAGGTAGATAGATAGATAGATAGATAATAGATAGAGTAGATAGATAGATAGTAGATAGATAGATAGATAGAAGTAGATAGATAGAATAGATAGATAGATAGATAGATAGATAGTAGATAGATAGGTAGATAGATAGATAGATAGATAGGTAGATAGATAGATAGATAGATAGATAGATAGATAGATAGATAGATAGATAGATAGATAGATAGGTAGATAGATATACATAGTCAACCAGGAAGGCAGGCAGACAGAAACGACAGAATAGCTGAAAGGAAACACACACATTCACATACACACACACACACACACACACACACACACACACACACACACACACACACACACTCAAACACACACACACACACACACACACACACACTCACACACACACACTCACACACACACACTCACACACACACACACACACACACACACTCAAACACACACACACACACACACACAAACACACACACACACACACACAAACACGCGCGCATGAAAGAAACGACACCAACAACCTTTCCTTTGATCAATACCTTCTGTGTTCTTTTCATTTTTATTTTTAGGGTACACACAAAAAGCCCATTTTAGAATAACAAATCAATCACACACAACACGCAGCGCATGACAACCTAAAACAAAGAATAACATGTTTAAAGTGTGTGAAACAGCACCCTCCTATCTCTGTGAATGTCTTCATCTGTACACTCCTTCTCGTTCCCTCCGCTCTGCTGCAGATACCCTGTGCCTACGAATACCTAGATTCAACCAAGCCACTGTTGGCCGTCACTCTTTCTCTATTTCTGGTCCATCAATCTGGAATGACCCTCCTCTCTCCCTTCGTGAAAAGCCTACTTACAACAGCTTTACATTCAGCCTCAAAACATACCTATTTCAAACCTAAGATTTTCCCCTCTTGTTTCATCTCACATCTGTCCTTGCCTTTAAAAGCCAAAGTTCCATCACCCTGCTGAAATGTACAAACTCTGTGTGTGTGTGTGTGTGTGTGTGTGTGTGTGTGTGTGTGTGTGTGTGTGTGTGTGTGTGTACATTTGGATTTGTTAGAATATTGTGAATCAGTTGTTGCTTGTGTAGGAGCGGATTGAATGGAAGCGCTCTGATTTGTAATTGCAAGATATAGCGCTCTATAAATTCCGTGTATTATTATTATTACTATTATTTTGAGGGAGGGAAATATCCACACTTACATTAATTCGGCTAAGTCTGCAAGGCTCCCCAATGGTGAAATTATGGTAGCAGCATTACGGCTTCGGGAAAATCACATCAATTGAATACCCATAAAACCAAAACACAACAAACTATAAAAAAAACCCAACCTTCTGTGATTTTAAAAAAATCCTAATTTTCTCCACCCTGGCTGCATTGTCGTTGTGGTTATTGTTATGGTTATGCGTTTTTTGAGAGAGCCAGAAGTGACAGTTGTAACGCTGGAAATTTCATAAAATGATAACGCGCTTGATAAAACCCTGCACATAAGCAAAAGTTTCAGGCGTATTTCGAGGAAGCGATTCAGAAGGAATTTTTTCTCGGGGGTGGGGGTGGGTGGGTGGGTGGGGTGGGGGGGGGGGCTGATAGAGTTTGTGCATGCTTTTCGTTTACCTGTCAGCGTAAGTATAAAAACAGCAACAACAACAATAGCAACAACAACAACAATAACAGCAGCGACAAACCGTGATGTGGAGTAATAATGTCTATGTGTTTTTAAGACAAAATTATCTATACTCATTTTATCATTTAATTCTTTATTTATTTATTCATTCATTTATGCTACTGTAGGCCACGGTAGATTTCTCTGCGTGAAATTCGGGCTGCTCTCCCCGGGGAGAGTACGTCGCCACAAGAGCAGCGCCACCTGTTATTTTTTTCTTTTCCTGTCTGCAACTGTATTTGTTTCCCTATCAAGAGTGGCTTTTTTCTACATTATTTTACCAGCGACAACTCTCTTGTTGCCGTGGGTTATTTTACGTGCGCTAAATAATTTTAATGTAACACACGGGACCTCGGTTTATCCTCTCATCCGAAAGACTAGCACCCGGACCACCACTCATGGTCTAATGGATGGGGGAAAAGTTTCGGGCCCAAACGGGGTTCGAACCACCGCACACTACAGACCCGGACTTTTGGCTTTCTAGGCAGGCGCGTTACCTCTAGACCACCGATCCACCGACCATTTGTGAACACAAGCGCTCTGGTTTGTCTTTGTAGGATATAGCGCTATACAAATTCCATTTATTATTATTATTATTATTATTATTATTATTATTATTATTATTATTATTATTATTATATTATTATTATTATTATTATCATAAAGAGGAAGCGCCCAAGGCTTTAATTATACATGTCAACGTGGTTGTTACGGTGTCGGTATACTACTATACTACTACTACTACTACTACTACCAATGTATGGAATTTATATAGCGATGAATCTTGTAAAGCAACACATCAAAGCGCTCAGATGACTTTTTTTTTAATATCGAGGATAATGGAATAAGCACTCATGTGCTTTTTTTTTACATTCAGTCCCCGTGTGTATGCGGTTTTGTCAATTTTGTCATCTAGTCCCACCGGCACACAATGGCCTACTCTTTCGAAAAGCTAAACAGGATTTAACGTGTGCGCAAGATGTTCTGAATGCGTTCGCACACGGGGCCTCGGTTTATAGTCTCATCCGAAGGACTTTGACATTCAGTTCGATTTTTTGGGTATTGCTGTAAGGGTCAAAGTCTGGAACCCTTTGACAAGTAGAAGAGACAAAGTATACAACGCTGAAATGTGCTTTTACCGGCGATGATCTCTAAGAGTCAAATGGTCAGACTGGAGATCAAAGTCTTCCTTTACTTTTATTTTTTTCATTTTTAAAACTTACTTTTCCCCCATATTTTCGTGCTAGGAAGAAGAAGAGGCAGACCAAGGAAGAGCTGGGAGGATAACATCAGCGAATGGACAGGCCTAGAACTCAACAAAACCCTGAGAAAGGCAGAACAGAGAGAGGAATGGAGGGAACTGGTTGTTGAGTCTTTGAGGGTGCCCCCACGGTCGTCAGACTACGGGACAGATAGATAGATAGATTTTCCCCCAAACATTTACCTATCTCGTCAATCGGTCTATCTTTTAGGATGGTTTTCGATAATTTCATTCTGCGTGAATGCTAAGCTGTTATCATTCTATTCCGTGATTGATTTTTTTCTCTCCATCTTCTTCTTCTCTGGTCGCCATAGGGATCATTAGCCACCGTGGGACTCTTGATGTTGTACCCGAGTACCTGAGTACAACAGAAACCGCTGGCTTATTGTTGTTAATGCTGATTATGTTCTTTCGTGCTAGATTTGACTAAGGAAGGAATAAACCCTATTGAAGCCACAGCGTTAACAAGGCCCTTATGTACATAATCTTAACAATGCACTTCAACAAAACAAGATCTGGTTAACCATTGGAAAAGAAAAGAATCCCTCACACACATACCTTCATATTCCCCTTTACAGCATAATCATCGAAATAAATCACAGAAGAACACCAAGTTCAAATCCCCTTTTACAACACATCACATCTTAAAATCCCCTTTTACAACACATCACATCTTAAAAATCCCCTTTTATCAACACATCACATCTTAAAAATCCCCTTTTATCAACACATCACATCTTTAAAATCCCCTTTTTACCAACACATAACACACCTTAAAAATCCCCTTTTTACCACACACATCACACATCTTAAAAATCCCCTTTTTACCACCACATCACACATCTTAAAAATCCCCTTTTACCAACACATCACACATCTTAAAAATCTCCCTTTTTACCACCACATCACACATCTAAAAATCCCTTTTTACCAACACATCAACACATCTTAAAAATCCCCTTTTACCAACACATCAACACATCTTAAAAGTCCCCTTTTACCAACACATCACACATCTTAAAATCCCTTTTTACCAACACATAAACACATCTTAAAATCCCCTTTTACCAACACATAAACACCTTAAAAATCCCCTTTTTACCAACACATCACACATCTTAAAAATCCCCATTTTACCACCACATCACACATCTTAAAAATCCCCTTTTTACCAACACATAACACACCTTAAAAATCCCCATTTTACCAACACATAACACATCTTAAAAATCCCCTTTTTACCAACACATCACACACTTAAAAATCCCCTTTTTACCAACACATAACACATCTTAAAAATCCCCATTTTACCAACACATAACACATCTTAAAAATCCCCTTTTTACCAACACATAACACACTTAAAAATCCCCTTTTTACCAACACATAACACACCTTAAAAATCCCCATTTTACCAACACATAACACATCTTAAAAATCCCCTTTTTACCAACACATCACACATCTTAAAAATCCCCTTTTACCAAACATCACACATCTTAAAAATCCCTTTTTACCAACAAATAAAACACACTTAAAATCCCCTTTTTACCAACACATCACACATCTTAAAAATCCCCATTTTACCACACATACACACATTAAAAATCCCCTTTTTACCAACACATCACACATCTTAAAAATCCCCTTTTTTACCACCACATCACACATCTTAAAAGTCCCCTTTTTACCAACACATCACACAGCTTAAAAATTCCCTTTTTACCAACACATCACACAGCTTAAAAATCCCCATTTTACCAACACATAATATACCTTAAAAATCCCCTTTTTACCATCTTAAAAATCCCCATTTTACCAATACATCGCACATTAAAAATCCCCATTTTACCAACACATCTTAAAAAAAAATTCCCATTGTACCAACAAATCTGGGTTTTTTTTAATCCCCCTTTCACCAAGAATCTTTTAGAAAAATCCCAAATTTTCCAACAAATCTTTTTTTTTTAAACCCCCATTTTAGCAACAATTCGTTTTTAAAATTCCCCATTTTACCACCTATCTTTAAAAAAACACACACACCAAAAACAAACCCCAAACTAACCAAAAAAAACACCCCACCTAAGCCTTTACCACATTTCTTGGAAACATGCTCTTTTCCTGTATACTATGTGAATTAACCCCCCGTCCCTCCCCCCCCCCCCCCCCCCCCCCCCCCACCACATAACACCTTTAAAACACCTCCACCCCTCTCCCATCCCTTCCTCCACATAAGCCCCTCTCTCCTCCCCTCTCCATCCCCCCCCCCCCCCCCCGTCCACCCCCCCAGCCCCCCACCCACCCCACCACCCACACACACCCACACACACACACACACAAGTACGGCAGGGCTGGGGGCAGGGCAGGGCAGGATCAACACCAGCCAGGGGTCCACACGCCCCCGTACAGTTGGGGGTTGGACTGGGGATCGTTGGGGGGGAAGTTGGGGGTGACGTACTGCCTCATGTAGTCCTCCATCCTGTTCTCCAGCTTCTCTACCAGGTCCGGCATCTTCTCCGCCAGGTCCTCGTGCTCTGTCGGGTCATCTGTGCAGAGGAGGACGAGGAGGAGGACGAGGAGGAGGAAGAGGAGGAGGAGGAGGAGGAGGAAGAGGAGGAGGAGGACGGAGGAGGAGGAGGAGGAAGAGGAGGAGGAGGAGGAGGAAGAGGAGGAGGAGGAAGAGGAGGAGGAGGAGGAGGAGGAGGAGAGGACGAGGAGGAGGAGGAGGAGGAAGAGGAAAAGGAGGAGGAGGAGGAGAGGAGGAGGGGGGAAGAGGAGGAGGAGGACGAGGAGGAGGAGGAGGAGGAGGAGGGGGAAGAGGGAGGAGGAGGAGGCGAGGAGGAGGAGGAGGAGGAGGGGGGAGGAAAAGGAGGAGGAGGAGGAGAAGAGGAGGAGGAAGAGGAGGAGGGAGGAGGAGGAGGAGGAAAGGGAGGAGGAAGAGGAGGAGGAGGAGGAAGAGGAGGAGGAAGGGGGAGGACGAGGAGGGGAGGAGGAGGAAGGGGGGAGGAGAGGGAGGAGGAGGGGGAGGAGGAAGAGGAGGAAGAGGAGGACGGGAGGGGGAGGGAGAGGGGGGAGGAGAGGAGGAGGAGGGAGGAGAGGAGGTGGGGGGGGGAGGAGGAGGAGGAAAGGGGGAGGAGGAGGAAGAGGAGGGGGAGGGGGGAGGAGGAAGGAGGAAGGGGGGAGGGGAGGAGGGGGGAGAGGAGGAGAGGAGGAGGGGAGGAGGAGGGAGGAGGAGGAAAGGGGGAGGAGGAGGAGGAGGAGGAGGAGGAGGAGGAAGGGGAAGAGGAGGAGGAGGGTGGGGGAGGAGGAGGAGGAGGACGAGGAGGAGGAGGAGGAGGTCATGATGGTGATGGTGGTGGTTGTTTTGTTGTTGTTGTTGTTGTTCGTGTTTGTCGTCAGCATCTTTGTCGTCGTTGTCGTCATCGTCAGTTTTATTATCCTTACTACTACTAAATCTACTACTATCATCATCATCGTTCATCCTCCTCCTCCTCCTCCTCCTTCTCCTCATCAATCATCAATTTAAACATCTCGTCATCAATTTATCATCAATCATCATCATCTCATTATCATCTATCAGCAGCAGCAGCAGCAGCAGCAGCAGCAATCATCATGAATCATCATGAATCATCATCATCATCATCAATCATTTTCAATCATCATCATCACCATCATTCATTTTGCTAAATTCTCTTTAGGTATTTCGGTTTTGATTGTAAATTTTTTAATTTACGCGCTCACACACATATAATCACACACACACACATAATCACACACATAATCACACACATAATCACACACACACACACACACACCACATCACACACACACACACACACACACACACACCAAACACACACACACACACACACACACACACACACACACACACACACACACACACACACAGTCACGCGCGTTACTTGCACACGCGTACAGATTGCATTTAAAAACATTTTTTAATTCTTTTATTGTATTCTTTTATATCCAGGATAATGGAATAAGCACGTTTGTGCTTCTTTACATCCAATCCGTGTGTATGCAGTTTTGTAAATTGTCATCTGTTCCCACCGGCACACAATGACCTACTCTTACAAAAAGCGGAACAGCATTTTAACGTGTGCGCAAGATGTTCTGCGTGCGTTCGCACACAGGGACTCGGTCTATAGTCTCATCCGAAGGACTTTTGGGGAGAGTGGAGTCTACACTGATGTTAACTCCAGGGGAAAATATCCCCCTTGAATGGAAGTCGAACCCGAGTTGTCAGATTGCGAGCGCAATGTTCTTCTAACCACTAGGCTATCCCGTCCCCCCATGAGTTATTCAGCGAATGAAATACATTCTGAGTCTGTTCCAGTCTGCTGTTCTCAGCTCGGGTACCAGCCAAACAGCCTCGGCAGCCAGACCATCACAACAGCCATCCGAACCAAAGCAGACACTGCCGCTCTGAGTTCCATTCCCAGCCTCGCCCTGTCTTCCCAGAGTGACGGCAATATCGAACTGAGGGTCAAGTCTTTCGGAGGAGACTACTCTCCACCAGTCAGCCCTGGGCGGTTTTTTTGACCTGTGCACGTCAAAGAACCCACGACAGTTGAAAATGGGAAAGAGCTGGGAGGCATTTCGTGACTGTCCTGGTAAAAGTGGCAGGTTCAATTCCCAACTGTTATCCCCCGAACTCGCAATACGCATTATTTTAATGGCGGGGCAAAACAGGTGAAGGTCAAGCTGTCCCCATAACCTATAAGGTCGTAGGGGAGCAAGGCGTCAGAGACCTCAACTTCTCCAGGAGCCAGCATATTGAGGGCGGCGCCCATCTCCTCTCCCTCGCTGCTTTACCTTCCCTGACCCTAAAGAGGGCAGGTACCCATTGACAGCTGGGTGAACTGGGGGAACTGTACTGAAGCCAAGGCGCGCAAACGGTCACCCATCCAACTGGTAACCACGCTCGACGCTGCTTAACTTGGCTGAGGGAAAGCGATGCTCCGACCACTGAGCTATCCCGTCCCCCTAAAAAAAAGGTAACATACCCCCCCCCAAAAAAAAAAAAAAAAAAAAAAAATCTCGAACCTCCGTGATCTGTCCGAGAAACGAAAAAAGCCCAATCAGAAGTTTAACAAAAACAACCCAAACAACAACCCCTAACATTATTTAAAAAAAAAAGATACTGAGAGATGGAAAGATAGAGAAGAAAACAAAGCAAAGGAAGAGTTGTGTGACGCGCCATCAGTAAGAAGTCGTGACGCACCGGAGGTCAAAGTTTAAAGGTTGGCAGGTTATTCATTTGCATCTGAAAGGCTCATCAATCAACACCCCCAAAAGACATCATCGAAAATCGGACATTTCTGTATGTTTGTCCGTCGTGTCCGACGATGACCTCCAAAACAGCAGAGGAGGCAGCTGCTGTTTTGAAAACTGGGCAGAAATTTGATTATAGTGGAGATGCCTTGCCCGCAGCACATCCCCACTCTCTCGGCCAAGTGGGCATAAGGACAGTCAGCGTTGGAGATGCTCTCCAAAGGCCAACCAGCCCCCAGGGCTGCAGCACATAAGGACTGTGCAAGTCAAGCCTCCTAGTCAGAGAGTCATAGTCGATCACTAAAGACTAAGCTGTAAAGTGGAATTCCATGAGTGGGAAAGAAAGCCACTGGTCATACAGCCTCTCACTTTGCTGTTGCCCCCAGCGTCAATGGTTTAATCCAGAACTGTGATAAAGCCCAGGCGCTGACGGCAGGGACATTTCTATGAGCAGTTATAAGGCCAGCGTCTAGAAATGCTACACTCCTGAAGTGACAACAACGAAACACCGACAAAATTTTCCATCGTCATAGGTGGTTAGAATGAGGGCTTGGGCGTTTTTCAAAAAGCGCGTTTTTTTTTTTAAAGCAAAAGAGAACCTCAATTCCTCTTTGATACGGTAGTACAAGGTAGAAGAAAAGCTTACAGTTTCATCATCAATCAACATCTCAAAATCAAACAACCTGACCCAAAATGGCTCCTGGCGGGAAAGTGGGTCAGGCGCTGGGCGACTCATTTCGTGATGGAGCGTCACACACGACCAGGATAACAACAAAACAAAAATCTAACCCCCTCCCCTCTCCTCCCTCTCTCCTCCCCCCCCCCTCCAACCTTTGATGTTGTACAGTCGCTTAGTGATCAGCCCCTTCCTCTTGTAAGCTTCCAAGGCCTCCCTGTCTTTGTCCGGGGTATACTCTTCATCCGGGGGGTACCAGCCACTGTACACACCGGGCCAGCCCTTGATCAGCTTGTAGTCCCCCTGTCTGCTCACACACACACACACACACATGGTCTGGGCATTTCAGAGCTGTGAATACCCGAAGTCGGAATGTGGCTACCTTAATGGGGGGTACCAAAAGAAAAAAGAAAAAAAAAAAAAAGAAAACGGGTCGCATGCGAAACACCCCCCCCCCCACCCCACCCCTCACCATGAGTGCTTATTCCATTATCCTCGATATTAAAAAAAGTGCTTTGATTTGTTGCTTTACAAGATTCAGCGCTATATAAATTCCATACATTCTTCTTGTTCTTCTTATTATTATCATTATCATTATTATTATTATTATTATTATTATTATTAAGACTCCATGTTCTAGTAGCGTCTTCTGCTGGTCCCTCTGTGAATGCCTGTGTCCAGAGTTCTCTTGGACAGGTCTCTTCCATGTCCTCTGGTGTAAGTACTTTTCTCACATGCACTGACTGTGTTCCTTCAAACTTGACGCCACTCATTTACCAACAAGGAACTCGTGTATATATATGTATATATAGATAGATAGATAGATAGATAGATAGATATAAAGTATGTTCTTTCGAGCCAGAAGGCCCATAGAGCCGGAGCTTATCCCGGTTTCTGTAGCGTTAAGCGAACTGATGGTTTTTCACCACCCCTGTGACAGGACGCTAGTCTGTCGCCAGATACTTCCCCAGCAGAGCTGGTACCCACTTGTACACCTGGGTGGAGTGAGGAAAATAGGAGTAAAGTGTCTTTCCCAAGGACACAACACCGAGCCGAGCGGGATCGAACCCGTGACCTCTGGATCACGAGTTGACCGCCTAAACCACTCGACCACGGTGCCTCCTATATATATATATATAAAAGAGCATACTTACTTTGATAGATATCTCATTCAAAATTGACGTTGCTCATTTGCCAAAAAGGAACTCGTTTATATATATATATTCAATATATATATATATATATATATATATATTATATATATATATATATAAGAGAGAGAGAGAGAGAGAGAGAGAGAGAGAGAGAGAGAGATAAGAGCATACTTATTTTGATAGATATCTTATTCAAAATTGACGTTACTCGTTTACCAAAAAAGAACACGTTAATATATATATATATATATATATATATATATATATATATATATATATATATATATATATATATACATATATATACACGAGTTCCTTTTTGGTAAATGAGTGGCGTCAAGTTTGAAGGAACACAGTCAGTGCATGTGAGAAAAGTACTTACACCAGAGGACATGGAAGAGACCTGTCCAAGAGAACTCTGGACACAGGCATTCACAGAGGGACCAGCAGAAGACGCTACTAGAAAATGGAGTCTTAATAATAATAATAATAGTAATAGTAATAATGATAATAATAATAATAATAATAATAATAATAATAATGATAATAATAATAAGAACAAGA
The DNA here is from genome assembly GCA_028751875.1 of Rapana venosa. Taxonomy (NCBI): domain Eukaryota; kingdom Metazoa; phylum Mollusca; class Gastropoda; order Neogastropoda; family Muricidae; genus Rapana; species Rapana venosa. Next base: position 4,402,935 of record CM054163.1, read on the forward strand.
AGAATGTATGGAATTTATATAGCGCTGAATCTTGTAAAGCAACAAATCAAAGCACTTTTTTAATATCGAGGATAATGGAATAAGCACTCATGTGCATCTTTTACATCCAGTCCCCGTGTGTATGCGGTTTTGTAAATTTTGTCATCTGTTCCCACCGGCACACAATGGCCTACTCTTTCGAAAAGCGGAACAGGATTTAACGTGTGCGCAAGATGTTCTGCATGAGTTCGCACACGGGGCCTCGTTTATAGTCTCATCCGAAGGACTTCAATATATGAAAGGAAAGAATTGCACAGAAGAAGAAGAGAAAGAAGAATTGTAAAGATATGCTAAGAAGAAGGAAAGCATTGCGGAGAAGATTTGCGAAGAAGAATTGCAAAGAAGAAGTATTGCAAAGAAGAAGAAGAAAAGTTGCGAAGAATAAGAAGAATTGCAAAGAAGAAGAAGAAGACAGAAGAAGAAGAAGAAGAAGAAGAAGAAGAAGAAGAAGAAGAAGAAAGAAAAAGAAGAAGAAGAAAAAAAGAAGAAGAAGAAGAAGAAGAAGAAGAAGAAGAAGAAGGAAAAGAAGAAGAAGACAGAGGAAGGGACGTATAGAAAGCTTAGTCGTTAGAGCGCTGAGCTCATAATCTAACACGCACACACAACATACAGAACACACAAACAACAACACACACACAACACACACACACACACACCACACACACACACACACACACACACACACACACACACACACACACACCGCACACACAACACGCACACAACACACGCATACACACACACCCAACAACCACACAAACACCCACACATACCAACACACACAACACACGCACACACACAACACCCACACCACACACACACTCACAACACACGCAACACCCACACACTAACTCACACACACAACAACATACCCACAACACACACAACACGTGTGATATAGTCCAATATCACTTTATCGTCTAATATAACTTTAAGTGAACAGACATAAAATCGAAGACACACACACACACACACACACATCAACACACACACACACACGCACAAACTCTCTCTCACACACACAAACTCTCTTTCTCCCTCTCTCTCTCTCACACACAACACCCACAACATCCACACACAACAACACACACACATACAACACCCACAGCACACACAACATCCACACACAGCACACACAGCATCCACAACACACACAAACAAGCCCACAACACACATACACACAACACCCACAACACAAACACCCACAACTCACCCACAATACACACACAAACAAACCCACAAACCACACACACACACACAACACACACAACACACACAGCACACACACCTACAACACCCACAACACACACACAACACACCTACACAAGACACCACAAGACACACACACACCATACCACACACACACACACACAACACCCACCCACCCACACAACACACACACCCACAACACCCACAACACACCCAGACCCACAACACACACAACACATCATTTGTTATATTGTTGTCTCATGGTGATGGGCGATTGTTGTTATAATTGTATCTCTATTATGATAATCATTATTATAATCTTATTTGCCTTATATTGCTTTGATAGCTATTGTGTGAATATGTCATTTTTTAGAAGCGCTATTTGAAAAGTATGAACGCAAAAAAAGCACACGTTTGCTGGGTGGAGGAGGAGAGGAGGGAGGTCATTGAAGGTAATATTGTCAGTAATGACGAATGCCTAGTATTTTCTAACGTTTTATTCTTGTACCTTTTTATTATCTAAAGTATAAACGTGAAAGAATGGATGTAACAGTAGGTGAAGTAATTTGTTTGTCCTGACGTTTATGATTTTCTTTTTTTAATTCTTAAAACATTTTTATTTAAATGTGTGTGTGGACGTGAGCGCGCACGCGCTCAGGCGTGCATGAGTATGTGTGTGCATGTATTTGTATATGTGGTAATTTGTATTTTCAATGTATCTCCTTATCGATTTTTTCCTCTTTTTTTACTGGTTTAATTTAACGGTAAATGATGCAATAATGTAATGTCTTAGTATAATCATTACGAAATTTGTTCTTAGATAGATGGCTTGATGAAAAAAAGCAAATGCATTGCTTATTCAATGTACCATCTGGAAATAAAATTTTGACTTGACTTCACTTGACTTGACTTGACACACAACCACAACACACACACACACCAAACACACAACACACACAACACACCACACACCCAACAACACACACACACACACCACAAACACACCAACACAACCCACACACCACACAACACACAACAAACAACCCACACAACACCCACAACCCCACACAACACCCACACAACCACAAACACACAACCACACACACACACCACCACACACACACACCCACAACCACAACACCCAACACACACCACACATACCACAACACACACAACACACACAACACACACACACACACACACCCACACCACAACACCCACAACACACACCCCACAACACAACACAACACACACACCACACACACACACCAACACACAACCACAACCCCACACCACCACCACACACACAACCACCCCACACACACCACACACCCCCACCACCGCCCCACACACACCCACACACACACCACACACACAACACACACCCACACACACACACACACCACCACACACACACAACACACAACACACCCACAACACACACCCACAAACCCCCACCACACACACACCCCAAACACACACACCCCACCACACACAAACCACACCCCACACACACACAAAACCCCACACACAACAACACCACACCACACCAAACCACCACCCACACACCACACCACCCACACCACAACACAACACACACAACACCACAACAAACACAACCACAACACACCCCCACAACACACACAACACACACACACACAACACACACACACACACACACACACACACACAAACACCACACACAACACACACAACACACACACAAACCCACAACCCCCACAACCCACAACACACCACACAACAACACACACACCACAACCCACAAACACACACCACAACAACACAACACCACAACACACACACAACAACACACACAACACACACAACACAAACACACCACAACACACCCACAACACACAACAACACACACACACACAACACCACACCACACACACACACACAACACAACACACACACACAACACACACACACACACAACACACACACAACACCACACAACACAACACACACACACAACACCACACACACACACAACCACCACACACAACACCACACAAACAACACACACAACAAACAACAACAAACACAAACAACACACACAAACCACAACACACCAACAACACACACAAACCCACACAACACACACACAACACACAAACACACACACACCACACAGACACACACAACCAACACATACACCAACACACACAAGACACACGACAGCAAACCACACAAACACACAAACACCCCACAACTACACACACACCACAACCCACACAACCACAGTGAACGAGAGAGACAAGAGAGACAGGGGAACAAGACAGACAGAGGCACAGAGCAAGAACGAGAAAAGAGGTAGAGCCCCACACAACACCACACATCAACCTCAAGTCACAAACCCAAAGAAACAACAGAGCAAGCACACACAAGCACAAACAGACACGAACAACAAAAGGAACAACGCACGACAACAGAGAGCAAGAGCACAAATAGCACCCACAACACCAACACAATCCTCAACATCACACAAACACACAGCACTGAAGCAAGACACACACAACGGGAAGGACACAGAGAGACAAACACAGACGAGGGGAGAGACGGGAAGAGACGTGACGAGACCACCCCCAAAATACGACCCACCAACGACTCAACACACAACAACCACACAAAAACAACCACAAGAGCACTGAGACGATGAGACTCAAAGGGGGAAGAGGGTATGACAGATGTGAGGAGAAAATTAGTAGGAGGGAGAGGGGGAGAGAGAGGTGAGAGCCCCCACATACTGACCCCATCAATGTCCTTGTCTGAAAGTCACAAACACCCAGTGAGAGGGAGAGAGAGAGAGAGAGAGGAGAGGAGAGAGGGAGAGAGAAGGGAGAGAGAGAGGGAGAGAGAGGAGAGAGAGGGGGAGAGAGTGAGGGTAGGAGAGGAGAGGGAGGAGAGAGAGGTGAGAGCCTTCTCACATACTGACCCCATCAATGTCCTTGTCTGAAATGTCACAAAACCCAGTGAGAGGGAGAGAGAGAGAGGGAGAGAGGGGAGAGAGAGTGAGAGAGAGAGAGAGGGGCGAGAGAGGGATAGAGAGGGGAGAGGAGGAGAGAGAGGTGAGAGCCTCCACATACTGACCCATCAATGTCCTTGTCTGAAATGTCACAACACCCAGTGAGAGGGAGAGAGAGAGAGAGAGGGAGAGAGGGGAGGGGAGAGAGAGAGGGGGAGACAGAAGGGGGGAGAGAGAGGGAGAGAGAGGTGAGGGCCCCCCACATACTGACACCATCAATGTCCTTGTCTGAAATGTCACAAAACCCAGTGAGAGGGAGAGAGAGAGAGAGGGGAGAGAGAGGGAGAGAGAGGGAAGAGAGTAGAGAGAGAGGAGAGGGGGGGGAGAGAAGAGGGGTGAGGGGAGAGAGAGAGGAGAGAGGGAGGGAGAGAGAGGTGAGGGCCTCTCACATACTGACCCCATCAATGTCCTTGTCTGAAATGTCACAAAACCCAGTGAGAGGGAGAGAGAGAGAGGGGGAGAGGGGGAGAGAAGAGAGAGGGAGACAGAGGGGGGAGAGAGAGGGAGAGAGAGGTGAGAGCCCCCCACATACTGACACCATCAATGTCCTTGTCTGGAATGTCACAACACCCAGTGAGAGGGAGAGAGAGAGAGAGGGAGAGAGGGGGAAAGAGAGAGGGGGAGAGAGAGAGGGAGAGAGGAGAGAGAGATAGAGAGAGGGAGAGGGAGGGAG
>CM054163.1:4415404-4417904 GCA_028751875.1 Rapana venosa
AGTAGTAGTAGTAGTAGTAGTAGTAAGTAGTAGTAGTAGTAGTAGTAGTAGTAGTAAGTAGTAGTAAGTAGTAGTAGTAAGTAGTAGTAGTAGTAGTAAGTAATAGTAGTAGTAGTGGTAGTAGTAGTAGTAGTAGTTAGTAGTATAAGTAGATAGTAAGTAGTAGTAGTTAGTAGTAGTGGTAGTAGTAAGTAGTAGTAGTAGCAGTGGTATAGTAGTAAGTAGTAGTAGTAGTAGTAGTTAGTAGTAGTAGTAAAGTTAGTAGTAGTAGTAAGTAGTTAGTAGTAGTAAGTAGTAGTAAGTAGTAGTAAGTAGTAGTAGTTAGTAGTAGTGGTAGTAGTAAGTAGTAGTAGTAGCAGTGGTAGTAGTAAGTAGTAGTAGTAGTAGTGGTAGTAGTAAGTAGTAGTAGTAGTAGTAGTAGTAAGTAGTAGTAGTAGTAGTAGTAGTAAGTAGTAGTAGTAGTAGTAGTAGTAGTAGTAAGTAGTAGTAAGTAGTAGTAGTAGTAAGTAGTAGTAAGTAGTAGTAGTAGTAGTAGTAAGTAGTAGTAGTAGTAGTAGTAAGTAGTAGTAGTAAGTAGTAGTAGTAGTAGTAGTAAGTAGTAGTAGTAGTAGTAGTAGTAGTAGTAGTAAGTAGTAGTAGTAAATAGTAGTAGTAGTAAGTAGTAGTAGTAGAATGTAGTAGTAGTAGTAGTAGTAGTAAGTTGTAGTAGTAGTAGTAGTAGTAGTAGTAGTAGTAGTAGAATGTAGTAGTAGTAGTAGTAGTAGTAAGTAGTAGTAAGTAATAGTAGTAGTAGTAAGTAATAGTAGTAGTAGTAAGTAGTAGTAAGTAATAGTAGTAGTAGTAGTAGTATAGTAGTAGTAGTAGTAGTGGTAGTAGTAAGTAGTAGTAGTAGTAGTAGTAGTAGTAGTAGTGGTCGTAAAATTCGTAGTAGCATCAGAAAACAGTAACGGTAGTAGAATATACTGTTTTTATTAAAAGTAGTAGTAGTTGTAGCAGCAGCAGCAGCAGCAACAACAACAGCAGTGGTAGCAGCTGCAGTAGTAACGGTAGTGGTAACAGGAAAGACTAGCAATAGCAACATGCAGATTTTGTTATTATCAGTAGTAGTAGTAATAGCAGCAGCAGCAGCAGCAGTAGTAATAATAGTAGTAGTAGTAGTAGTAGTAGTAGTAGTAGTAGTATCAGTAACAACAGTAGTAGTAGACGTAGTAGTAGCAGCAGCAACAGCAGTAGCAGCAGCAATAGTAGTAGTAATAATAATAATACATGGAATTTATATAGCGCTATATCTTGAACAAAAGAAATCAAAGCGCTTTCATTCATCCTACTCATTCACATGCAGCCAATTACAATTAACAGCTTTTGGGGGTTTATCTTTTTACAAATTCAAATGTATACAGACACGCTCGCACGCACGCACACACACGCACACTCACACACACACACATTAAGGTTGTACACTTTGGCAGGATGATGGGGGGGGGGGGGGGGGGGGTGGCGGCGGTTGAGGGCAGGGACAAAAATGAAATGGAACAAGTGGGGAAAATCTTAGGTTTGAAATAAATGTGTCTAGAGGCCGGATTTAAAAGCGTGATAAGAAGGCTTTTGGCGAGGAGAGAGAGGGAGGTCATTCCAGATCAATGGACCAGAAACAGAGAAAGAGCGACGGCCAACGGTGGACTGGTTGAATCTAGGTATTCTTAAGCACAAGGTATCTGCAGCAGAACGGAGGGAACGAGAATGAGAGTACAGGTGAAGACATTCACAGGGGTAGGAAGGTGCTGTTTTATGGAGGTATTTGTAACAGAGGGTACTGATCTTATAGGTTTACTCTCTGTGGCACAGGCAACTAGTGGAGAGATCGCAAGAGAGGACTAATTGCAATAGTCCAGACGTGAAAGAATGAGAGATGCCACTAGTTTGGATGTTGCATCAGCGGATAGGTACTTCCGAACTGCACTAATTCGCCGTAGTTGAAAGTAGCACGACTGGCAGGTCTGGGTGATGAACTTTTGCATGGAGAGTGTGTTGTCGATAATGACCCCTAGATATTTTACAGTAGTGGATAGAGGGACAGACGTATTGCCGAATTCTATTGAAGCAGTTTTAATGGAAGACAGTTTGTGTTTGGCCCCTACAAGCATGGCTTCAGTTTTATCTGCATTTAGCTGTAACTTGTTTTGTATCATTCAATTTTGGATATCTTGAAGGCAGTAGGACATATTTGTCAAGAGAGAAGGCAGATTTTCAGGAGTATCACTGATAAGAATCTGAGAATCATCTGCATAAAAATGATGGCTGATCTGATGACGATTTATCATATGTGAAAGTGGGGCAGTGTAGAGAGTGAAAAGAACAGGACCGAGAACTGATCCCTGTGGGACTCCACATTCCAGTTTGGCAGGTATTGATTGAATGCTGTTTACTGCAACTGTGTGGAATTGGTCAGTAAGGTATGAACTAAACCAGGTGAGGGTTGTGCCTGTAATACCAAACGTTT
>CM054163.1:4422904-4435404 GCA_028751875.1 Rapana venosa
ATACAGAAGGTATTTCCACAAGATCTTCATACAGAAGGCATTTCCACAAGATCTTCATACAGAAGGTATTTCCACAAGATCTTCATACAGAAGGCATTTCCACAAGATCTTCATACAGAAGGTATTTCCACAAGATCTTCATACAGAAGGCATTTCCACAAGATCTTCATACAGAAGGTATTTCCACAAGATCTTTATACAGAAGGTATTCCACAAGATCTTTCTACAGAAGGTATTTCCACGAGATCTTTCTACAGAAGGTATTTCCACAAGACATTTCTACAGAGATTTTTCCCACGAGATATTTCTACAGAAGGTATTTCAACAAGATCTTTTCCACAAGATCGTTCTACAGAAGGTATTTCCACAAGACATTTCTACAGAATGTATTTCCACGAGATATTTCTACAGAAAGTATTTCATAAGATCTTTCTACAAAAGATATTTCCACAAGACATTTCTACAGAAGGTATTTCCACAAGATATTTCTACAGAAGGTATTTCCAAGAGATATTTCTATATAGGGTATTCCACAATCTACAGAAGGTATTTCCACATGATCTTTCTACAGAGGGTATTTCCACAATCTACAGAAGGTGTTTCCACAATCTACAGAAGGTTTTTCCATCAGATATTTTTTACAGAAGGTATTTCCACAAGACATTTCTACAGAAGGTATTTCCACAAGATCTTTCTACAGAAGGTATTTCCACAAGATCTTTCTACAGAAGGTATTTCCACAAGACATTTCTACAGAAGGTATTTCCTCAATATCTTTCTACAGAAGGTATTTCCACAAGATCTTTCTACAGAAGGTATTTCCACAAGATCTTTCTAAAGAAGGTATTTTCACAAGATATTTCTACAGAAGACGTTTCTACAGACATTTGTCCATGAGATATTTCTGCAGACAGTATTTCCACAAGATCATTTCCACAAGATCTTTCTACAGAAGATATTTCCATGAGATATTTGTACAGAAGGTTTTTCCACGAGATATTTCTACAGAAGGTATTTCCATAATCTCCAGAGGTATTTCAACAAGATATTTCTACGAAGGTATTTCCACAAGTTTCTTTCTACAGAAAATATCTCAGAAGATATTTCTACAGAAGGTATTTACTCAAGATCTTTCTACAGAAGGTATTTCCACGAGATCTTTCTACAGAAGGTTTGCCACGAAATGTTTCTACAGAAGGTATTTCCACGAAATATTTATACAGAAGGTATTTCCATAATCTACAGAAAGTATTTCCACAAGATCTTTCTACAGAAGGTATTTCCATAATCTACAGAAGGTATTTCCACAAGATATTTCTACAGAAGGTATTTCCACAAGATCTTTCTACAGAAGGTATTTCCATAAGACATTTCTACAGAAGGTATTTTACATGAGATATTTCTACAGAAGGTAATTCCACAACATCTTTCTACAGAAGGTATTTAAACAAAACATTTCCACAGAAGGTATTTCGGCAAGATCTTTCTACAGAAGGTATTTCCACAAGACATTTCTACAGAAGGTATTTCCATGAGATATTTCTACAGAAGGTATTTCCACAATCTACAGAAGGTGTTTCCACAATCTACAGAAGGAATTTCCACCAGAAATTTCTTCGTAAGGTATTTCAACAAGATCTTTATACAGAAGGTATTTCCACAAGACATTTCTACAGAAGATATTTTCAAGAGATATTTCTACAGAAGGTATTTCCACCAGATCTTTCTACAGAAGGTATTCGACAAGACATTTCTACAGAAGGTATTTTCACGATAAATTTCTACAGAAGGTATTTGCACAATCTACAGAAGGTATTTTCACAATCTACAGAAGGTATTTTCACGAGCTCTTTCTACAGAAGGTATTTCCACAAGATCTTTCTACAGAAGATATTTCCACAAGATGTTTCCACAATCTACAGAAGGTATTTCCACAGTCTACAGAAGGTTTTTTTCACAAGATCTTTCTACATAGTCTTTCCACAATCTACAGAAGGTATATCCACAATCTACAGAAGGTATTTCCATAAGATATTTCTACAGAAGGTATTTCCACAAGACATTTCAACAGAAGGTATTTCCACAAGACATTTCAACAGAAGGTATTTCCACAAGACATTTCTACAGAATGTACTTCCATGAGATATTTCTACAGAAGGTATTTCCACAAGACATTTCTACAGAAGGTATTTCCTCAATATCTTTCTACAGAAGGTATTTTCACAAGATATTTCTACAGACATTTGTCAACGAGATATTTCTGCAGAAGGTATTTCCACAAGATCTTTTCCACAAGATCTTTCTACAGAAATTATTTCCACAAGATATTTCTACAGGAGGTATTTCCACGAGATGTTTGTACAGAAGGTATTTCCACGAGATTTTTCTACAGAAGGTATTTCAATAATGTACAGAGGTATTTTAACAAGATATTTCTATGGAAGGTATTTCCACAAGTTTCTTTCTACAGAAAATATCTCAGAAGATCTTTCTACAGAAGGTATTTACTCAAGATCTTTCTACAGAAGGTTTTCCACGAAATGTTTATACAGAAGGTATTTCCACGAAATACTTATACAGAAGGTATTTCCATAATCTACAGAAGGTATTTGCACAAGATATTTCTACAGAAGGTATTTCCACAAGATCTTTCTACAGAAGGTATTTCCACAACACATTTCTACAGAAGGTATTTTACATGATATATTTCTACAGAAGGTATTTCCATAATCTACAGAAGGTATTTCCACAAGATATTTTTACAGAAGGTATTTCCACAAGATCTTTCTACAGAAGGTATTTCCACAAGACATTTCTACAGAAGGTATTTCCACAAGACATTTCTACAGAAGGTATTTCCATGAGATATTTCTACAGAAGGTATTTCCACAATCTACAGAAGGTGTTTCCACAATCTACAGAAGGAATTTCCACCAGACATTTCTTCGTAAAGTATTTCAACAAGATCTTTATACAGAAGGTATTTCCACAAGACATTTCTACAGAAGATATTTTCAAGATATATTTCTACAGAAGGTATTTCCACCAGATCTTTCTACAGAAGGTATTCGACAAGACATTTCTACAGAAGGTATTTCTATGAGATATTTCTACAGAAGGTATTTATTCAATCTACAGAAGGTATTTTCACAATCTACAGAAGGTATTTTCACAAGATCATTCTACAGAAGGTATTTCCACAAGATCTTCCTACAGAAGATATTTCCACAAGATCTTTCTGCAGAAAGTCTTTCCACAATCTGCAGAAGATGTTTCCACAATCTACAGAAGGTATTTCCACAAGATATTTCTACAGAATGTATTTCCACATGATCTTTCTACAAAAGGTATTTCCACAAGATGTTGCTACAGAAGGTATTTCCACAATCTACAGAAGGTATTTCCACAAGATCTTTCCACAAAAGGTATTTCCACAAGACATTTCTACAGAAGGTATTTCCACAATCTACAGAAGATGTTTCTACAAACTACAGAAGATGTTTCTACCAGATCTTTCTACAGAAGGTATTTCCACGAGATATTTCTTCAGAAGGTAATTCCATAAGATTTTTCTACAGTAGGCATTTCCACAAGACATTTCTACAGAAGATATTTCCACAATCCACAGAAGATATTTCCACAAGATCTTTCTACAGAAAGTCTTTCCACAATCTACAGACGGTATTTCTACAGTCTACAGAAGGTATTTCCACAAGCTACAGAAGGCATTTCTATAATCTACAGAAGGTATTTCCATAAGATCTTTCTACAGAAGGTATTTCTACAATCTACAGAAGGTATTTCAACAAGAAATGTCTACAGAGGGTATTTCTACAGTCTACAGAAGGTATTTCCACAAGAAATTTCTACAGAGGGTATTTCCACAATCTGCAGAACGTATTTCCACAAGATCTTTCTACAGAAGGTATTTTCACAAGATCTTTCTACTGAAAGTATTTCCACAAGATCTTTCTACAGAAGGTATTTCCACAAGATCTCTCTACAGAAGGTATTTTCACAAGATATTTCTACAGAAGGTATTTCCACAATCTACAGAAGGTATTTCCATAAGCTACAGAAGGTATTTCTACAAGATCTTTCTACAGAAAGTATTTCCACAAGATCTTTCTACAGAAAGTATTTCCACAATCTACAGAAGGTATTTCAACAAGAAATGTCTACAGAGGGTATTTCTACAATCTACAGAAGGTATTTCCACAAGAAATTTCTACAGAGGGTATTTCCACAATCTGCAGAACGTATTTCCACAAGATCTTTCTACAGAAGGTATTTTCACAAGATCTTTCTACTGAAAGTATTTCCACAAGATCTTTCTACAGAAGGTATTTCCACAAGATCTCTCTACAGAAGGTATTTCTACAAGATATTTCTACAGAAGGTATTTCCACAATCTACAGAAGGTATTTCCATAAGCTACAGAAGGTATTTCTACAAGATCTTTCTACAGAAAGTATTTCCACAAGATCTTTCTACAGAAAGTATTTCCACAAGATCTTTCTACTGAAAGTCAGAAAGATGTAGCAAGAAGGCAGAAAAGAACGAAGAGAGGGATAGAAAAGAGGGAATTCCTTGCGCAGTTTCCAGGAGTTGGGGATGCTATTTATAGGGCTCCGGTATACCCAGGGGGGCTGGGAGGGGAGGGGGGACGGAAGAAGAATTTCAACCCAAGAACTCTGGATTTACAGCATCTTTGCTGGCCAATATTCTACAGAGACATTTATTGTTTGTACAGAAATTTAACTTTTATGAAGTTTATTGTTCAACTCAGCTGGAAACAAAAGAAGAAAAAACGGTGATGGTTCTAATTATAAATAAATGCTTGGTTTTTTTTACAATTACCTATCCATCATGTTTGAAATAAAAGAATGAACTAACTAAGGTAGATTAAAAGCAAAGGAATTAAGCATTAAGTAAGTATGTAATAATAAATAATAATAATAATAATATATGGAATTTATATAGCGCTGAATCTTGTAAAAAAACAAAACAAATCGAAGCGCTTGCACTCAATCATTTACAGGCTTGCAACTCTCCTTAAACATAATGAAAACAGATTTCAAAACCATGCGCGCGCACGTATGCACGCATGCACGCACACATGTAGATTGACAACAGGAATCACCCATTGATCGCGTGTTGGTTATGTATTGAATTGATATCGTCTGGAGTAAGATGTATGTTTATCATTGAGATTCGATAACTTCATATTATGCGTAACGCATCTCTCATATTTATTTGTGCCTAAGAGAGCGAGCCGAATCACACACACACACACACACACACACACACACAACACACACACACACACACACACACACACACATACACACACAACACACACACACACACACACACACACGCATGCACATGCATGCACACACAAACACGCATGCACATGCATGCACACACGCACGCACGTACGCACAATTAACACACACACACACACACACGCATGCACGCACAAGCACACACACACGCATGCACGCACACACACAAACACACGCACGCACACGCACACACGTGCTTATACACACTCTCTCTCTTACAAATATCATGGTGTTCTCTCTTTCTCCTAGTGGTTAGAACATTGCGCTCGCAATCTGACGATTCGGGTTCGATTCCCGTTCAAGGGGATATTTTCCCCTGGAGTTAACATCAGTGCCGACTCCACTCTCCCCCCAAAATCCTGCGGATGAGACTATAAACCGAGGCCCCGTGTGCGAACGCACCCAGAACATCTTGCACACACGTTAAATCCTGTTCCGCTTTTCGTAAGAGTAGGCCATTGTGTGCTGGTAGAAACAGATGACAGAATTTACAAAACGCATACACACGGGCACTGATGTAAAAAAGCACATACGTGCTTATTCCATTATCCTCGATATAAAAGAACAAAATAAAAAATAAAATAAAATCTCACAAAAATATCATTGTGTTCTCTCTCTCTCTCTCTCTCTCTCTCTCTCTCTCTCTCTCTCTCTCTCTCTCTCACACACACACACACACACACACACACACACACACACACACACACACACACACACACAAACACACACACATATCATGGTGCTGTCTCTGTCTGTCTGTCTGTCTCTCTCTCTTACAAATGCCGTGGTGCTCTCTCTGTCTCTTTCTCTCTGTCTGTCTGTCTCTCTGTCTCACAAATGCGTGATGCTCTCTCTGTCTCTGTCTCTTTCTCTCTGTCTGTATCTCTTACAAATGTCATGGTGCTCTCTGTATGGCTCTCTGTCTGTCTGTCTCTCTTTCTTACAAATGTCATGGTGCTCTCTCTCTGTCTCTGTCTGTCTCTCTTACAAATGTCATGGTGCTCTCTCTCTGTCTCTCTCTATGTCTGTCTCTGTCTCTTACAAATGTCATGGTGCTCTCTCTGTCTCTGTCTGTCTGTCTCTCTCTGTCTGTCTCTCTCTTACAAATGTCATGGTGCTCTCTCTCTCTCTGTCTGTCTCTCTGACTGTCTGTCTCTTCTCTTTCTGTCTGTCTGTCTCTCTCTCTCTTACAAATGTCATGGTGCTCTCTCTCTGTCTGTCTGTCTGTCTGTCTCTCTATCTCTCTCTCTTACAAATGTCATGGTGCTCTCGCTCTCTCTGTCTCTGTCTCTCTCTCTCTCTCTCTCTCTCTCTCTCTCTCTCTCTCTCTCTCCCTCCCTCTCTCTTACAAAGGTCATGTTGGTAGTAATCCTCTTGTCCATTGTAATAACCGTAGAAGGAATCGAACCCCCGGTAGGTGGGTGTACAGTTCCAGTTACAGAAGCCCAAGTGCCATCTGCAGACAGACAGACAGACGACAGACAGACAGACAGACAGACAGAAAGATGACAGACAGACAGACAAAATTAAATGAAAGAATGAGAGAAGAAAAAAAAGGAAGAAGAGGGAAAAAAAGGGGAGGGGGGTGGGGAGGGGAGAAAGAGGGGTAGGGAGAGAAGAATACAGACCAGAACGAAAGAACGAAAGAAAGAAAGAAAGAAAGAAAGAAAGAAAAGAAAGAACGAAAGAAAAGAAAGATAAAAAGAAAGAAAATGAAATAAAAGAAAGAACGAAAGAAAGAAAAGAAAGAAAGAAAGAAAGAAAAGAAAGAAAGAAAGAAAGAAAAGAAAGAAAGAAAGAAAGGAAGAAAAGAAAGAACGAAAGAAAAGAAAGATAAAAAGAAAGAAAATGAAATAAAAGAAAGAACGAAAGAAAGAAAAGAAAGAAAGAAAGAAAGAAAAGAAAGAAAGACAAGAAAGAAAAAAACGAAAGAAAAAAAAGAAAGAACGAACGAAAGAAAGAAAAGAAAAGAAAGAAAGAAGAAAGAAAGAAAGAAAGAAAGAAAGAAAGAAAGAAAAGAAAAGAAAGAAAGAAAAAGAACGAAAGGAAAGAAAGAAAGAAAGAAAAAACCGAAACGAAGTGAAGAAGAGAGGACAGATATAAAGACAGACATTAAAAAACATAAAATGAGAAGGGGCTGCGACGGAAGGAAGGAAGGAAGAAAGAAAGAAAGAAAGACAGAAAGAAAAGAAGCCAGAGGGAAAGACAGACAGAAAGAAGGACAATAAATGAAGGAAAATAGATCAGAAAGACAGACAGACAGAAAGAAAGGAAGCCAGAGGGAAAGATAGAAAGCAAGAAAGACAGAATAAATGACGGAATATAGATCAGAAAGACAGACAGACAGACAGACAGAAAGAAAGGAAGACAGAATAAATGACGGAAAATAGATAAGAAAGAAGCAAGAGAGCGAGAAAGAAAGAGACACAGACACAGACAGACAGACAGAGACAGAAAGTCAGACAGAGAGACAGAGAGACACACAGACACAGAAGCAGTCAAACAAACAGACAGACAGACAGAGGCTGAGACAGATTTTCGAGCCCACTATTTCACAAACCGACAGAATTAACTCAAACGCTCTCAACCACTCGGCTATGGCTATCAGTCGCAAGAAGATTCGATTTCGAAGCAGCAGTGATTACAACACAACATAACACAACACAACACAACACAACACAGGGCAACAACGTGCAACACAACAGACCGCAGCACAACCAAACACAACACATTGCGATACAACACAACGCCAGACAGCAGAAACGGGTGGGTGGGTGGGTGGACTAAGGATAGCGCACCTGCCTAGAAAGCGAGAAGTAGGGGGTTCGATCCCCGTTTGTGCCCGAAACTATCCACCATTCGCCAGACTGCGAGTGGATGCTATTCTTTCGGACCAGACGATAACCCGAAGTCTATGAGAGCAACACGCGTTTATCGCAGGTTAAAGAACCCCGATTTTTTTTTTTAGGATAATGGAATAAGCACTCGTGTGCGCTTATTTTTTAACCCCCCAGTCCCTGTGTGAATGCAGTTTTGCCAATTTTGTCATCCGTTCCCACCGGCACACAATGGCCTACTCTTCCGAAAAGCGGAACGGGTTTGAACGAGTGGGCAAGATGTTCTGCGTGCGTTCGCACACGGGACCTTGGTTTATAGTCTCATCCGAAGGACTTTTGGGGAGAGTGGAGTCCGCACTGATGTTAACTCCAGAGGGAACATTCTCTTGAACGAGATTCGAACCCGGGCCAGCAGATCACGAGCGCATCACTCTAACCACCAGGCTGTCCCGTCCCTCTTCAAGACTAGAGCTTTTCCTGGCAAAATTCTGCCACTCTCACGGGGAAGGAAAATACACATGCAGACAGGAAAATGAATCCATTTTTTAAAAAAAAAACACCTCGGTGGCGCTGGTCTTGTGGCGACACGCTCCCCCAGGGGAGAGCGTCCCGAGTATCACGCTGAGAAAATTAATGTGTTGTGACTGACGGTGGTTTACAAGGGAAATAACACACACTGTGACTCAAGACAAGACAAGACAAGACAACACAATACAACAACGAGATATGAAACAGTGTAAACAGAGCAACTTCATTAAGCCAAGGCATAGCAGCACAGCACTGCACAGCACAGTACAGCACAACACAACACAGCACAGCACTGCACAGGACAGCACAGCACAGCACAGCACAGCACAGCACTGCACAGGACAGCACAGCACAGCACAGCACAGTGGTGCACAGCACATCAAAGTGGTGCACAGCACTGCACAGCACAGCACAGCACTGCACAGCACTGCACAGCATAGCACAGCATAGCACAGCATAGCACAGCACAGCACAGCACAGCACAGTGGTGCACAGCACAGCACAGTGGTGCACAGCACTGCACAGCACAGCACAGCACTGCACAGCACTGCACAGCATAGCACAGCACAGCACAGTGGTGCACAACACAGCACAGCACTGCACAGCACTGCACAGCACTGCACAGCATAGCACAGCATAGCACAGCATAGCACAGCACAGCACAGTGGTGCACAGCACAGCACAGTGGTGCACAGCACTGCACAGCACAGCACAGCACTGCACAGCACTGCACAGCATAGCACAGCACAGCACAGCACAGTGGTGCACAACACTGCACAGCACTGCACAGCACAGCACTACACAGCACAGTACTGCACAGCACAGCACAGCACAGTGCTGCACAGCACAGCACAGTGGTGCACAACACTGCACAGCACAGCACAGTACTGCGCAGCACTGCACAGATCACATCACCACATCACAGTACTGCACAGCACAGATCACATCACACCACATCACACCACAGTACTGTACATCACAACACAGCACAACACAACAAGCACCGCACAACGCAACATCACAACAGAACAGCACAGCAGAGCACAACAAAGCACAACGCAACATCACAACAGAACAGCACAGGGCAATACAACATCTTGCGCACATGTTAAGACATGTTCTGATTTTTTTTTAAAAAGTCGGCCAATGTGTGCCAGTGTGAACGGATGACAAAATTAACAAAAGTGCATGCACTCAGAGACAGGAGGTTAAAAAAAAAGCACACAAGTGCTTATTCAAGTGCTTATTCCATTCTCCTCGACATAAAAGAATCACACACACACACACACACACACACTAACAATCACAACACTGCTTTATACTCACTTGCCCAAAGCATGAGTAGAGTAACCCAGCTTTTTCAGCTCTTGCGGCAAGAAGGTACGATTGGTAGGCGAACAAGTCGCCTGCTGCGGCAAAATGGCGCCATGCTGCAACAACATGACGTCACACTTCCTATGACGACGTCATTTACCTTTGTGGTGTGTCTTTCCACGACTAAAACCCCCATTGTAATGTATCGTCCCTGTAAATTGTGGAGACGGGATAGCTTAGTGGTCAGAGCACTCGCTCCCCCCCAGATAAGGTTAAGCAGCATCGAGCGTGGTTACCACTTGGATGGGTGACCGTTTGTGCGCTTTGGCTTCGGTACAATCTCCCAGTTCACTGGGATATTATGCACAGGGTTATCATTCTGCGGTGTCACTGCCCATAATTACGGTATTGCTATATATATATAAGTAAAAGGTAAAGGTGTCCCATAACCTGTAAGGTCGTAGGGGAGCGAGGCGTCAGAGACCTCAACTTCTCCAGGGGCCAGCATATTGAGGGCGGCGCCCATTTCCTCTCCCTCGCTGCTTTACCTTCCCTGACCCTAAAGAGGGCAGGTCCCCATTTACAGCTGGGTGAACTGGGGGAACTGTACTGAAGCCAAGGCGCGCAAACGGTCACCCATCCAAGTGGTAGCCACGCTCGACGCTGCTTAACCTGGCTGGGGGAAAGCGACTGCTCTGACCACTGAGCTATCCCGTCCCCTATATAAATATATATATATGTTGGGTTGTTTTTTTTTAGGGGGGTGTACTTTGAATTTGGGGAATTTACGCCAATGCCAAAACTATAGAACAATCAGCCTCATCAGCCACGCCAGCAAGATCATGCTCAAAGTTATTTTGAATCGACTCAAGAAGGAGGCAGAAGAACACCTTGCAGAGGAACAAGCTGGGTTCAGGGCAGGCAGGAGCACAATCGAACAGATTTTTAACTGCCACATCCTGATGGAAAAACATCTTCAACATCAGAGAGACCTGTTCCACAACTTCATCGACTTCAAGAAGGCTTTCGACAGAGTATGGCACGAAGGCCTGTGGCAGGTCCTCAGAATGTTTGGCATTGGACTAGTGCAAACCATTCAAGCACTATACAACACCGCAAGCAGTGCAGTCCTTCTGAACAATCGGGTCGGAGACTACTTCAAAACCACAGTTGGGGTCCGACAAGGATGCCTGTTATCTCCAGCCCTGTTTAATCTGTTCTTGGAAAACATTATGGGAGAGACCCTCCATGACTTCCACCCTACCATCTCCATTGGCGGCAGACCCCTCAACAACTTGCGGTTTGCCGATGACATTGACCTCATGGGTGGAAGTAACTCAGAGCTGCAAGATCTTACGACCAGACTTGAGAACAGAGCTGGAGCATATGGGATGGAGGGGAGCTCGGAGAAAATTAAAGTACTTGTGAACAGCACGAGCAACGCCACCGCTAAAATTTACATGAACGGCCAACAACAGGAGGAGGTAGACGCTTTTAAATACCTTGGCGCTACACTCACAAAGGACGGGCGATCGACGACAGAAATCAAAGTCAGACTAGCCATGGCAACATCTTCCATGACAAAACTCACCACCATATGGAAAAGTAAAGAGATCAGTTTCCCAATCAAACTAAAGCTCTACAAAGCCCTTAATTCAGACTATCCTGCTGTACGGAAGTGAAACCTGGACACTGACTGCTGAAACAGCAAAGCGAATCCAGTCATTTGAAACAAAATGCCATAGAAAACTGCTGGGCATATCCTGGAGAGAACGAAAGACCAATAAATTTGTCAAGAGCCAAATAACACGGCTGGCAGGTCCACAGGAACCCCTTCTCACCATCGTCAAGAAGAAAAAGCTGACATGGTTCGGCCACGTCACCCGCCACAACACTCTGCCAAAAACAGTACTGCAGGGAACACTCGAAGGTGGCAGAAAGAGGGGAAGACAGAACAAGTCATGGATGGACAACATCAGAGAATGGACCAGGATGAATGACTCTGCACTACTGCGCAGAGCCGAGGACCGAGATGGATGGAGGAGGCTTACCACGGCATCGTCTTTCGTGTCTCCTCCACGACCGCCAAGGTCACGGGTCTGATGATGATGATGATGATGATGATGATGTACTTTGAAGGGTTTGTTTGGGGGGTTTTTTGGTTTTGTTTGGGGGTATGTTTGCACTTCGCTTGTAATTTAGTGTTGGGAGGATGAATTAAGCGGAATGATTAGGGTCCTCAGCGCGGTATGGTTTTGTTGGCCTGGGGAAAGGAGATAATGAAGATAATAATAATAATAATAATAATAATAATAATAATGTATGGAATTTATATAGCGCTGAATCTTGTAAAGCAACAAATCAAAGCACTTTTTTATATCGAGGATAATGAAATAAGCACTCAGGTGCTTAAAATTGTTTTTTTACATCCAGTCCCCGTGTGTATGCGGCTTTGTAAATTTTGTCATCTGTT
>CM054163.1:4445404-4488144 GCA_028751875.1 Rapana venosa
ACAACTACATAAATAACAGAATAAATACATATAGAAATGAATGAATAGATAAATGATAATAAATAAACACGTAACGCTACGGCCTCTTTAAGCGAGTAACACACCTACACTGATACTCTTTGCTTGCCCCTTACCTCCAAACCCAAACGAAGCTGGCCCCTGTCCCTCACTCACCAAACTCACCGACACCCAAAAGCGAAATGAGCAGCTTGGTACAGGGGACAGAACGAGAAGGACACTGGCCTGAAGACAAAGCAGCTTGAAACAGGCGGGCTGACTGACCTCGGCTTTTATAGCCTGTTGCTGTTGCAACACACACAAGGCGGGGCTTGAGTGCTTGCACAGACACACCTGACTATCATGGCTCATGTTTTTGAGGTAAAGGTCTCGTGACATGACATGACATGACATGCACCGCCGAACCTCTTAAGAAGTAAGGTAAAGCTGCTGTCACCTTGTGGCTTGTGTTGATTTCTGTATACCTATCTAGTCCTCATTCATTTACCGATTTGTTTCTTCATTTTCTCCTAAGTCGGAATGCAGCTATTTTAAAGGTGGATAAACAAAGCAAACAAACAAACAAAACAAAGCAAACCAAACAACCAAACAAAAAAAACAAACCAACCAAACAAACCCAAACAAACCAAACAAAAACAAACAAAATAAACCAAACAAAAACAAACAAAACAAAACAAAACAAAACAAAAAACACGGTCGCATAATTATGCAAAAATCTCACCTTTGGTGAATATCTAAGCACAAGTTGAGGAACGATTTTTATTTTAAAAAACTATTACGTATTTGTTTCCTTGTTTGTTTGTTTAATTATCTGTCTACCCATTCATATTCTTCTGTACTGGAATAGATGGTCACCTGTAATTCTGTTGTTGTTACTGATTGTTGTGTGGTGGTGGGTTGTGGTTATAGTGATGATAGTAATGGTAGTAGCAGCAGCAACAGTAGTAGTAGTAGTAGTAGTAGTAGTGGTAGTAGTAGTAGAAGTAGTAGCAGTAGTAGTAGTAGTAGTAGTAGTAGTAGTAGCAGTAGTGATAGCAGCAGCAGCAGCAGTAATGTCTGTCTGTCTGTATGTCTCTCTGTCTCTGTCTCTCTCTTTCACACAACAACACACACTCACACACACACACACTTACACACACACACTTACACACACACTTACACTCACACTTACACACACACTTACACACACTTACACACACTTACACACACTTACACACACACTTACACACACACTTACACACACACTTACACACACACACTTACACACACACTTACACTCACACTTACACACACACTTACACACACTTACACACACTTACACACACTTACACACACACTTACACACACACTTACACACACACTTACACACACACGCCGACTCCACTCCCCCCCCCCCTCCCCCTACCCACCCAAGTCCTTCAGATGAGACTATAAACCGAAGTCCCGTCTGCGAACGCACGCAGAACATCTTGCGCACACGTTGAAACCCGTTCCACGTATGGGAAGAGTAGCCCATTGTGTGCCGGTGGGAACGGATGACAAAACTGACAAAAACAAAACTGCATCCACAGGGGACTGGAGGTAAAAAGAAGCACATAAGTGCTTATTCCATTATCCTCGCTATAAAAGAATAAATAAATAAATACATAAATAAATAAATAAATAAAATAAACAAATTCCCGTATCCTCAAAATGAAATAATAATAATAATAATAATAATGATAATAATAATGATGATGATAATAACAACAACAATAGCAATACTAATAATAACAATGATAATATAATGATAATGGCAATAAAAACAATAATAATGTTGAAATAACAACAACAACAACAATAATAACAACAACAACACAACGACAACAATAATAATATAATAATATAATAATAATAATACAACAACAACAACAACAACAACAACAACAACAACAACAACAAAAAAACAATAACAATGATAATAACAATAATGCTAACAACAACAACAATAAAAATAATGTCAACACCAGCACACAGAGCAAGTGTGGTACACGTGTACCGGTGAAGGGCACCTGTACCGAAGCTGTCTTGGGGACATGTCAACAAGTGTAACGGTAGGTCTGATTCTCCCAGCTGTTCTAAAAATAGCACAGTCGTCCACAGGCCTACCTTCCTTCAGAGAGAGAGAGAGAGAGAGAGAGAGATCGACAGACAGACAGACAAACAGAGACAGATAGACGACACACACACACTCACACACAGACACACACACAACACACAAGGAAAGGAATAGATATTCATAAAAAAAAAAAAATAATTATGCCACTGTTCAAGAAGTTGTATATGACTCTCAGCAGTTCATAACATCGGTTGCTGAGATTATATTATATATTCTTCCCCAGTAAGACCTCTACTGTAGATAGTTGTGAGAATATAAATATACGTACATTAGAGACAAATGACAAATGACAAATTCTTTTATTTCGAGGATAATGAATAAGCACACATGTGCTTTTTTACATCCAGTCCCCGCCCGTTAGGGATACATCTTAATAATGATAACCCAATACTTAGAGAGAGAGAGAGAGAGAGAGAGAGAGAGAGAGAGAGAGAGAGAGAGAGAGAGATGTTGGTTTGAATGCGGGTGTATCCTTATCACCAAGTAGCGAATGGCCATTAAACAAAAACTAAAGAAAGCACACACACACACACACACACACACACACCACACGCGCGCGCGCGCGCACCAACACACACACACACACAGAGCATATATACACACAATCATATAAAAAATTATAATAGCGCTGCACTCGCTATACAGCACAACACACAACACAACACACATCTATACACACACACATACATACCCAATATCTTATAACATACACATACACTGCGCGAACACGCACACTCCGCACAATACACACACTCACAACACGCACACAATCGCCAAATACCATATACCACACTCTGTCACATTACACAAACATGCACACAACACACACACACTCGCACCATCACACCTACAAACCACACATTACTCATACACTCACACTCTGATCACTCATTCACACCACAACATACACACACGCACCACCACGCACAACACACACACTCAATGCACCACACATACCGCACGCACTAATAACATACACTCACACCACGCACACACACAACACACCACACACACACACACACCATACACACAAACACTTAACCCTCTATCTTTTTTTGGTGGAAAGACGTTAAACTGATGAACTAACACACAGAGCATAGAGATGGAAGGAGAGAGAGAGAGAGAGAGAGAGAGAGAGAGAGAAGAGAGAGAGAGAGAGAGAGAGAGAGAGAGAGAGAGAGCCAGAGAGAGAGAGAGAGAGAGAGCGAGAGAGAGAGAGAGAGAGAGCGAGGAGAGAGAGAGAGAGAGAGAGGAGAGAGAGGAGAGAGAGAGAGAGAGAGAGAGAGAGAGAGAGAGAGAGAGAAATGACAATGACAATGGCAATGACAATGACAAATTCTTTTCTTTCGAGGATAATGAATAAGCACCCATGTGCGGTTTTTTTACATCCAGTCCCCGCCCTTGGGGATATAATAAAGTAGAATAAAGCCCATACCAATACACTCAAACAGTATAGGGGAAAGGAGAGAGAGAGAGAGAGAGAGAGAGAGAGAGAGAGAGAGAGAGAGAGAGAGAGAGAGAGAGAGAGCTCAGAACTCAGAACTCAGAAATGTAACGTACAGAGTTGCTGTGTCACAGGCGAGATGTAATGTTTTGCCACTTAACAACAATGTACATCGATACAGTAGTGTTCGGAAGCAGAAGAAAGAATGTCCGTTTTGTAAACCGAAAGTTGAAGACGAAAAGCATTTCCTCTGATGAATGACAGACAGACAGAGACGGAGAGAGATAGAGACAAAGAGCCAGTGAGAGAGACAAGGACATTGATATTATTGTTGTTGTCGTCGTCGTCGTCATCATCATCATCATCATCATCATCATCATCATCATCATCATCATCATTTATCATCATCATCATCTGATTATTTATTATCATTTTATTTCGAGGGTAATGTAATAAGCAGTCATGTGCTTTTTTTTTTTTACATCCAGTCCCCATGTATATGCAATTTTGTCAGTTTTGTCAACCGTTCCCACCGGCACACAATGGCCTACTCTCCGAAAAGCGGAACGGGTTTTAACGTGTGCGCAAGATGTTCTGCGTGCGTTCGCACTCGGGGCCTCGGTTTATAGCCTCGTCCGAAGGACTTTTGGGGAGAGTGGAGTCGGCACTGATGTTAACTCCAGAGGAAAAATCCTCTTGAACGAGATTCAAACCCGGGTCAGCATATCACGAATACATCACTCTAACCACCAGGCTATCCCGTCCCCTAAGAGGTAGAGAGGAGGAGGGGTTGGGGAGGGAATACAAGGAGAGAGAACTCGAACTCAAAACTCGAATGTTTTAATGAGGGTAAATGGATAAGCCAGGGGCTTCTTTACACCAGGCCCTCATGAAAAAAAAGGAAACCAACAGGCAAACAAACATGAAGAAATGCATAACACATACACAATAAAGCTGACAATAAACTTTATCACTTACTTATACGTGCAATTTGCTACTCACATTATCAGTCATTATATGATGAACCAGCCAATCAATACAAATTGACTAATTCCATATCGATACGCATCAAATTTTCTCTCATACATAAGGGTACATTCACACTAGTGCCATCCACACTCGCACAGCCATGCATTTCAACAACCAAACGAACCAATCAGCCCAACTTTGTAAAAGTCAGAGAGAACAATGGAAGCGACTGATTTTACATCAGCTATTGCAATGAAAGTAAACGATCTTACAACTCTTTTTCCACAGTCACCAGTTTCTCAACGCAACACACGCGCGCGCGCTCACACACACACACACACACACACTCACACACACATACTAGCACAAACAAACTCATACATGCACACGAATCAAAATCAATACCTATACAAATAAACATATCATCCAACATGACACTATACGTCACAAATCCAAATCACTCTACTGTAACAGAACAAAACACAAGGGCAATATTACTGACAAACCTACACAAGCGCAATATTACTGACAAACCTACACAAGTGCAATATTACTGACAAACCTACACAAGCGCAATATTACTGACAAACCTACACAAGTGCAATATTACTGACAAACCTACACAAGTGCAATATTACTGACAAACCTACACAAGCGCAATATCACTGACAAACCTACACAAGTGCAATATTACTGACAAACCTACACAAGCGCAATATTACTGACAAACCTACACAAGCGCAATATTACTGACAAACCTACACAAGTGCAATATTACTGACAAACCTACACAAGCGCAATATTACTGACAAACCTACACAAGCGCAATATTACTGACAAACCTACACAAGTGCAATATTACTGACAAACCTACACAAGTGCAATATTACTGACAAACCTACACAAGTGCAATATTACTGACAAACCTACACAAGTGCAATATTACTGACAAACCTACACAAGTGCAATATTATTGACAAACCTACACAAGTGCAATATTACTGACAAACCTACACAAGTGCAATATTACTGACAAACCTACACAAGTGCAATATTATTGACAAACCTACACAAGTGCAATATTACTGACAAACCTACACAAGTGCAATATTACAGACAAACCTACACAAGTGCAATATTACAGACAAACCTACACAAGTGCAATATTACTGACAAACCTACACAAGTGCAATATTACTGACAAACCTACACAAGCGCAATATTACTGACAAACCTACATACAGACATGAATAAAGAGTAAATAAGACAAAAACCATTTCGCAAACATGATCAAAATCCGTAATTAAAGATCAAGGCAAGAAAAAGTGAATTAACCACAAACATATTAACTTAGATTGGCAAGTAACAAACACTCAACTATAGTGAAAAACCCTACCAAATATCATCTCTTAAAGATCTCCTACTGTATTCAAACATGAGAGAGAGAGAACTCGGAACCCGGAACTTGTTTAATGTACATCGGCCATTGGGCCACAATACAATTCAACAGGAAAAAGAACAGTATACTTTCACACCAAACTCGTTTAGTTTTTGTACCCAAAAGCTAGTTATCAAAAGCGAAGCAAGATAAACTCATCTCATTCACCCCAAGCCAGTTATGACAATGTAATAAAACGTGTAAGAAAACAACAATGACTGACATTTTCAGTAACAATCCTGTGTAGAACATATCAAAGTGAAACAGATTATCAATTATGTACATAAAAAGGTAATTTCAAATACGTATCTTCCTTTAGCTTGATCAAAATACGTTTACAGACTGTTAACGTTGAAAGTCAATATGAGAGAGAGAGAGAGAGAGAGAGAGAGAGAGAGAGAGAGAGAGAGAGAGAGAGAGGGCAGACACAGACACAGACGCAGACGTTTATTCACAAAGGCCACAGCCCCTTAGAAGGGGGATAAACAATAATATCATCATGACATAAAATGCAACAGTACAATATTTGCTATTCACGTTAACACTGTGTTTCTTATCTTAAATGCTCTATGTAAGTACAATGCTAAATGCCCTACAGTTGTCTTGTCTGTTGTAGTCAGAAGCAATATCAGTTTAAACAGACAAGGTTTCGAGTAATACTTACATGGAATAAATTGTTTTCTGAGATCACTTAGTCCCTGACAAGTCAGAACACAATGTACTTCATTTTCTTGTGACTCGAGGCATAATGGGCAAATCAAGTTACAGTAAGGTACTCTTCTGTAGCGAAAACAATGCAGAGAAATATCAGAAATGCCAAATCTGAATTTTGTAATTGTTCTTTCCAAATATATATCCAATTGTACTGATAGATACTCTAGAATACAATCCGAGGAATTTAACATTCTATACACATAAAATCTACTGCTGTTTCCATATGAGCACTCCATCTCTGCCAACCACAATCAATAATACGTTGTCAAAACACACCAATGAAACCATTCATATCACCTACACCCTGATTCATCCATACAAAGCCCAAACCATACTCATACAATGTCATTCGTACATGTGAAACCCAGTTGTTTTTCCTCTGGCATCTAACTCTGCTAGCATGTTGTAAGCCTTATGTGGCAATCTGTGTGGCTCCATCTGAACTACTTTTATCCAGTGATGAATACAAGTCATTATAGAACGTAAATATATAGGGTATCTGTTTGTCTCTCAGTAAATTAAATCATTGGGTGTTTGCAACGAAACTCCAAGAAGCCTTTTCAGTGCATACAGATGAACTTTTCCCGTGTGCATAGCCGCTAGGTCCAAACCCCACAGTTCTGCACCGTACGGTATCATGGGTTGAATTTGACAGTGAAATATCTTTAAGAGCAGCATCAATGAATCTTTTTTTAATCAAGACAACCTCCTCAAAATACAAAGTAATGCATTTTTCACTCTGTTTGCAAGGTTTTTCCAAGCAAAGGTAAAATTTAAACCAGTTGAAAAAAAAAATCCCAGATATTTATAAACATTCACTACAGGCATATCACTTCCATTGTACGTCCAATGTTCTCTATCAGCAAGATAATCACCTTTTCTTAACACTATTATCTGACTTTTACTCATAATTATTTATTTTTAACTGAAACGAAACAGCAGCTCTTTGTAAACTATTTGATTGTGTCTGCAGGCCAACTACTGTTTCAGACAACACAGCAACATCATCAGCTAGTAGTACAATAAACATTTCCAAACCATCATTTACAAATCTTGCACCATGCCTTCCAGATCTAATAACTTTACTGTTAATTCATTGATAAACAAGGAAAATAGGATAGGACTACAGACGTCTCTTTGCTTTACTCCAGATGTACAGTTTATATACTCAGTTAAAGATAAACCAGATCTCACTCTAGCTTTAACAGAATGATACATGCTAACAATACTATTATACAATTTCCCCTGCACTCCGTTCTTAAACAAAATATTCCAAAGTATACATCTATTTAATGAATCAAACGCTTTTTCAAAATCAATAAGAGCTACGTAAAGTTTACGGTTTAAACAGAACTGTTTTTGTATAAATGCCATTAGAGTGAACATGTGGTCTACAGTTGAATAATTTCTCTTAAATCCCGCTTGACATTCCCCAGTTATATTATTTTCATCCACCCATTCCTGAAGTGTTCTATTAATAATGGCTCTGTAAAATTTACTTGTTATGTTGCATAACCATATTCCACGATAAATGTTTGGGTTATTAACATCACCTTTTATGTAAGGGGAGAACAACTGATTCTGTCCATATTTCAGGAAACATACCCCTGTCAAATAAAACATTGAAAATCTAACTAGAAATTTTTGAAATTCCATTATCATCTCAGATTTACACGCATATTTTATCATCTCCCCAATGATTCCATCTGGCCCTGCAGCTTTACGATTCTTTAATTTCTCAAAGCTAATAAGATTTCTTCCTTTGAAACAGGGCTATTAAAAAAATGGTTACTGTCAATATCATCATGAATACTATCATCTGCCTGGTCCTTTGAAGTACTTAATAAGTTATCCTCTTTTTCAAGCAAATTCTTAAAATGTAAAAACCAGTCATCTAAGCTAATATCACTTAAAAGCTGTTTTCTTTTATTCTTGATTTTCTGCATTGAATTCCAAAACTCTTTCTGACTATTTACAGAGCTAATCAATTGATCCAATAATGCATTATTAAATTGTTTACATTTTGCTTTCAAAAGCTGTTTATACTCACGTCTAGCCTGTGAGTACAATAAATGATCTGCTGGGGATTTAGTGCTGCGATATTTATTCAATGATTTACATGCATTTCTTTTACTCACATGACATTCTACATCATACCAGTCATCCCTCCGTCCTTTTGCATTTACATCAAACCGTCTTTTCATACACTCAACAGCATTCACTAAACAGTCATTAAACATGTGAAGGGCTCTATTGATATCTGTATCAATTAATCTTATAGCTGTCTCTACTTTCTGCTGAATTTCAGGCGAGTATACTTTATTCATAAAAAACATTGTCATACATTTCATTCCATACGAATTTTTCAATCGCACCACAGCTATCTTTACTTTGCCTGGTTAGGAGGCTGTCTGGAAAATTAATGTTTAGTGTTACAGGCATATGGTCGGACTCAATTCTTTCACACACGAGCAACTCCCAACACTCTTGTGGTATACATGTCATGTGACATGAAATAATCATTTACACTATTTCCATTTTGAGATATATATGTGTAGCAACCATTACAGTCACCCTGACACATACCATTTAGAATACATATATCCAAAGCAGTGCACATATCAATCAGCATTTTACCATAATTATTAAGCACATTATCTTCTGAGTTTCTCTTGACACATAATGGTCCACTCGAATACTGGTTATCAAAACACAAAGCATCTTCCTCTATATCCTGTGAAATATTTGAAACTCTACTATTTAAGTCTCCACTCAGTAAAATGTAGACATCATCTTCAGAAAAAAACACAATCACATATAAATTCTTCAAGTAAAGTTATTCCATTTTCAACATCATTAAAAGTGTAATATGAGGAGTATTTTGGTGGCGCATACGTACATACATACAAAATGTTTTAAGCTGTGCCAAACGAAGATTTGTAATTTGAAATCATTTCATTCAACATCCATCAACTTGACAAGGGAACTAAACTTGTGACGAACCAGACACAAAAGACCACCAGATCGTCTCCCTTGGGAAGAAAGCTTGATGGCAGGTTTGCAAAAAACGTCATACCCCACAAACACAGAAGAATAAAAGTTCTCAACAAATATTTCCCCCAAGCATACAAAATCAAAAGAACAAACGAATGACACAAAATCTTTATCATTCCATTTTGGAAGCAACCCGTTCACATTCCAGTGAAGAAAGGAAAAGGACTGATCTTTATTTACAAGGGAGCACACTTGTACCTCACTTTCATCCGGCAAGACAGCATCATTACACACATCATCTTCGTGTACCAAAACATCGGAAACTTGGACATCTTCACTTAATACATTGTTACTGTTTACATTCTGAAATGAAGTGTGGGTTGAAGGAGTGTCAACAGTGCCACGACCAGCAAGCAGGCGGTGCTTTCTTTTTCTGTGCTCCCTCTTCAAGAGCGGTCAATTTACACACACTGAAATAGGGCCGGCCGCCAGCCTCCTATCCTATCTTCCCCAGCTGGCCGTTCTGATTGACAGAGTATTATTGTCCGTCAATCAGGAGATGGTCAAAGACCATCGTGGCCCGCTTTCCATCACCTCTAGCTGTCTTAAAGTGGGGTGTCAGTTTCTTTCTGGTTTCCCTCACAGATTTGTGGAAATCCTCACTGACAAAGTTTTGCTGTTCCCCTAAGTTTGCCTCTTGCTTTTAACACTTCAAGTTTTTGTTTGTAAAATACGCATCTGGCTGATGGATTAATGATGTGATGGCCAAATACTGCGACGGGTTAGTGATGTGATGGTTAAAACAGTGTGATATGTTAATGATATGAGGGCCAAAAAATGAGTATAGTCCATAACATATATGTATGTTGTTTTTTTTTAGTGGGGGGGGGGGGGGGGGGGGGGGGTCTCTCCTGCTCCTGCTTTTTTCTACCATATGCTCCACTGTGTGCCCTCCTACATAGTGAATGCTTCATTTGAATACATGTGGCTCCACTCCAGGGATGGGGGTCACACTTGCAATATGGAGGAATGAGTGCGTTTGCTCAACCTCGTGCGACATGCACGCATACACCCGCGCACATGGGCACACAATCTTAGGCCCTTGAGACTGCGTAATTACACACACACACACACACACACACACACACGCACGCACGCACGTACGCACACACACACACACACACACACACACACACACACAAGCAAATGCACTGCCTGTTCAATGTACCATCTGAAAATAAAAGTTTGACTTTGACACACACGCGCACACACACACACGCGCACACACACACACAACACACACACACATACACATACCACACGCACGCACGCACACACACACACACACACTCACTCATTCACTTAATCACTCACTCATTCACTTAATCACTCACTCACACATATACGGTGGTTTAAGATAGAGGTGAACAGAGTGCTCAGGAAGGGAACATGGTTTGCACCTTTTTTGCTCCTGCCTTTTTTTTTTTTTTTAATGTATAACTAATCATCTGCCAGGAAATCAGAACTAGTTATCATCTTCTTTAGACACGGGCGGTGCGCATGGACTTGGGCATGCACATCGTGTCACAGGTGCGCGTGCGCGCGCGCGCGCGCACACACACACACACACACACACACACACACACACACACACACAGGCTCACAAGATGAATAAATTTCGTGGTTTTTTTTAATGGTTTTTTTTTTTTTAGGGTACACATGTATACCATACTGTAATCAACTTTATTTCTTTGGATGTATTTTGGTCAACGATCCACACGGTTGTTTTATGTGACAACACGCACAATGTGCAGGAAGCTTGCCTTGCGTTTGTCAAGGATTGTCAGAATATCGGTGAATTTTGTCTGTATTATTTTTTCTTCTTCTTCTTGTCTTGATGTTTCTCTTTTTTGCTTTAATCGTTTCTTTTTCTTTGTTACATGTTTGTCAAATGAATGTTGGTGTGATTATGTTTACACACTCAACTTTACAGGCCATGTTTAGGTCTTGTTCTGTTTTGAAAAAAAATGTGTATGCCATGACTCAAGATGTGGAAATACTGTTCCTGATAATACTAAATGATTTGTCCATCTTAAAGAGTACATACATTATGAACAGGAAAAGATATTTACTTCCTTTATCATCAACATTTACTACCTCTTATGGATAGTATTACCATTGCCTCAATGAATTGTCAGGGGTTGGGAAATTTGTACAAACGAAGAGATGTGTTCCATTATTTGAAACAGAAAAAATGTTCAATATATTGTCTTCAAGACACACATTTTGATAAAAAGGTAGAAAAATATGTAAGCTCGGAATGGGGATATAAATGTTTTTTTGCGTCTTATAAATCAAATTGTAGAGGAGTTGCTATTTTTTTCTCAAATAATTTTGAATTTAAGATACAGGATGTAAGTAGGGATCCAAACGGTAACTTCATAATAGTAAAATTTTCAACAATGGATAAAGATTTCCTTTTAGTTAATGTATATGGTCCAAATAGAGACAACCCACAGTTTTATTTCACTCTAAAAGAGACAATTAAGTCGTATAAGATAAATAATATAATTGCCGTCGGGGACTGGAATATCGCACTTGACCCTAATCTAGACTGTAATAATTATACACAAATTAATAATCCCAGAGCTAGAAAAGCACTTGAAACTTTTACAGAAGAACTGGCTCTGTCTGATATATGGAGAGAGTGTAATCCAGAGTATAGGAGATATACATGGCGAAAAGCAACACCACTGAAGCAAGGTCGCCTTGACTTCTTTCTATTGTCGGAATACCTTATTTGGTATTTTGAAAACACAGATATACTCCCTGGATATCGTTCTGACCACTCACTGATAACGCTTACTCTAAAATTTGAGAAAAGAAAAAATAAGAAAAGTTTTGGAAGTTCAACTCTTCTCTTCTTAGAGATAGTCACTATGTAGAAGAAATAAACACAGAAATTTTGAACGTGATCAAAGAGTACGCAGACAAAAAATATGACAAATCAGTAATAGATGAAATTCCCAAAGCTGAAGTACAGCTATCGGTCCCAGATAAAATCTTTTTAGACTTTCTGCTGATGAAAATTAGAGCTAAAACAATAGGATATGCAATAATGAAGAAGAAAAAAACAAGAGAAAATGAAATAAATTAATAAACGACATTGAACAACTAGAAAAGCTAGAACATAAAAGAGACAATGAAATAACACAACTTAGAGAAAAAAATAAAGAATTGGAAGAAATACGTCAAAGAGAATGGAGGGGGTGTTGCTGAGATCCAAAGCACGATGGATTGCTGATGGTGAAAAGATATCCAAATATTTTTGTAATCTAGAAAAAAGAAATTTCATCAGTAAACGCATGTCAAAGCTATTAACGGAGAATGATACAGTTATTGACAATCAGAAAGATATTGAAAAAGAAGTTACAGCATTTTATGAGAGTCTCTACAGAAAGAGAAACATTGAACCATGTGAGATTGAACAGGTGGTTAAAAACTTACCCCAAATACAAGAAGAAGAACAACAGCAGTTAGGTGGTAAAATAACTATTGAAGAAGCAGGATGTCCGTTAAAAAATATGAAAAATGGAAAAAGCCCAGGAACAGACGGCTTTACAGTAGAATTTTTCAAGTTTTTTTGGAAAGAAATAGGTCATTTCATAGTAAGAGCACTTAATGAAAGTTACCAGGACGGTGAATTATCGGCTACACAGAAGGAAGGTCTAATTATCTGTCTCCCAAAAGGGACAAACCTAGAGATTACATTAAAAACTGGCGTCCAATAACCCTTCTTAATGTAGTTTATAAAATTGGTTCTGCATGTATTGCAAACCGGATTAAAAGAATTCTGCCTACACTTATCAGCGAAGATCAGTCAGTTTTATGCCAAATAGATACATTGGTAATAATATTAGATTAATATATGACCTGATTAACTACCTGGATAAAAATAATCAGCCTGGGTTATTACTTAGTGTCGACTTTGAAAAAGCATTCGACTCTTTAAGCTTGGATTTTATGTTCAAAGTCATGAAGGCATATGGTTTCGGTAGCAGTGTCTATCAATGGGTCAAAACATTCTATACAAATATAAAATCAACAGTCCTCGTAAATGGTAACAGTTCAAAATGGTTTAGATTGAAAGAGGGTGCAGGCAGGGTGATCCAATATCGCCCTACTTATTTATTCTTAGTGCCGAGATTTTGGCTATAATGATTAAAGAAGATACATCAATTAAAGGAATACGCATTGGAGAGACAGAACATAAAATTTCCCAATATGCAGATGACACTCAATTGTTAAACATAGGAGATAAACTATCATTTGAACATTCTATACATATTCTAGAGAAGTTTGGAAAAATATCAGGTCTTATCATGAATAGTGACAAAAGTCAAGTTATATGGCTTGGTAATAAAAAAGAATCAAGTAGTGTGTTCTGTCCCCACCTAAAAATGACGTGGAATCCCCCCAAATTCAAGATTCTAGGAATCTGGTTTACCCCAAATCTAAAGGACTGTGAAAATATGAACTACAATGATAAATTTTCTGAAATTAAAAAGCTATTTAAAGTTTGGTTACAAAGAGTTATTACTCCACTTGGCAGAATTGCCATTTTAAAGTCTCTTATATTGTCAAAACTTATTCACCTGTGGATGTTATTACCAGATCCACCTGACCATTTCATAAAAAGTCTACAAAAGCTATGTTTCCAGTTTGTTTGGAACAATAAACAAGATAGAATAGGTAGAAAGACGGCTATTAAACCCGTTACTCAAGGAGGGATGAGCATACCTGATATAAGAAAATATATTTATGCGCTGAAACTTATATGGATAAGAAAAATTTAAAATGTAAATCACAAATGGATAAGTATTGCAGAAAAAACATATCCACTTATCATGAATTAGAAAGCTATGGATCAGATATAACAGCCACATTTTCAAACATCAATACTTTTTGGACACATACGTTTAAAGCTTATAGATTTTTCTCTCGTTGCATTAGTCCCTCATATGCACGAGAAATGCTCTCTGAACCAGTTTTTTACAATGAAAATATAACAGTAGGTAATAAAGTAATCAAACACACGTATTTAATACAGAAAGGTATATATTCTATTAAACACTTTCTCAATGAAAAAGGTGAATTTATTAATTACAAAGATTTCAGTTCAAGCTGTGGCAGGCCTATTGACTTTCTTACGTTTCATGGATGGATTTCCTCAATGAAACAGTACATAAGGAAAGCTGGCATACAAATAAGTGACAACATAAGTAATATTGAAGAGACACCCACAGTACTGCGGATCATTGATAGTGTCAATAAGGGGACAAAAAAGTATTATGAATATCTGGTATCAGACAAACAACTTCCAAACTGTTGCACAAAGTGGACAGAAAAACTACATGAACATTTCCATTGGAAAGATATCTTTGTAAAAATACATAAAATTAAAGATGTAAAACTAAAATGGCTGCAAATGAGAATAATTCACCGCATCATTGCTACAAAACGTGGTGTTGAATGCTATGGGTTTAGTGAACACAACACTTGTACTTTGTGTAATGAGACCAGAGACTCGATAGAACACTTTTTATGGGATTGTAAATATATTAGAACTTTTTGGACAAGTTTAGAACATGTTATTAAAGAACGATGCACAAATGTCTGTAACATAACATTTTCTCGTAATTTAGTCATTTTTGGGGTAGACCAACACATTAAAACAGATATGACCTTTGATTTGATAATGTTGCTTGCAAAGTTACACATCCACAGATGCAAAATTGACAGACAAGTACCAACACTTTCTGTTTTTCAGGCACAGCTACACAATAGATTTAAAACCGAGCAGTATAATGCAAGAATTGCAAATAACCTTATGAAATTCGAAATAGAATGGAATCACTACAAATCATTGTTTTTTGTCACATAAAGGATGAATAAAACATCAGAAGACACACAGCTTTGGACAAAAAAAACACAACAAACATCCCATCAAGCCCTCCTATAATGTTGAAAAACTGTTTAATATTCTTCAGATAGCATGGCATATGAATTGTGTACTGTATAAAATGCCGTTGTGTATATATGTATGTATATATGTATTGCCAAGAAGCTCGTTTGCTGTTTCAGTCACTGCTGTATTGAAACTATTCGTCAGTGTATCTATGTCCGAGTCTATCACAGTGAGTGCTGCAAACTTTCCACCTATCCTTGCTTGAAAAATTTCTAATACCTCTGGGTCCTTCAGCTTCTCGAGGTCAAATTTGATCCTGATGTTGTTCCGCTTGTGGATTTTCTTTAGACGTAGTCGGAAAGTCATCATCACAAGATCATGATCACTCCCTATGTCTGCTCCTGGAAAACTTCGTGTCTGTGCGATGTTAACGCTAGACTGAAACCGTCTTTTCACCATGATGTAATCTATTTGGTTGTGGTGTTCTCCATTTGGGCTATGCCATGTCCATTTTCTGGATTTCTTGTGTGGGCCAAGTGTATTCACTAGCTGGAGGTGGTTGTTACTGGCAAACTCCAGGAGTCTCAAGCCTCTTTCATTTGATTGGTTATTACAATGTGGCCCACAAACGCCCTCCCAGTCTTTCCATGCATCTTCTCCTACCTTGGCGTTCCAGTCACCTTGCACGACGAGGATGTCTTTCTTGGGAGTTTGATTCAGAACCTCTTGTAGCTGGTCATAACATTCTTCTACGGCTTCATCTGTGCAGTCTGATGTAGGGGCGTATGCCTGTACTATAGTTATGTTAAAGGGGGTTGCTCTCAGGCGGATGGTAATAAGTCTGCTGGACACAGGCTGACAGCTCATGACGGTGTTCACGGTGTCTTTGTGAACGAGAAACCCCACGCCGTGTTCATGTTTATCCTGTTTTCCACTGTAGTATAATTTGTGGTCTTCCTGGGTCGTTGTTTCTCCCATGTTTTTCCACCTTACTTCGCAGAGCCCAAGGATGTGCCCTTGATATCTGGACATCTCATGTGTCAGTTCTTCCACTTTGCCTGCAGCTCTTAGTGTCCGTACATTCCATGTGCCAATGATGGTGTTGTTTCTGGCACGAATTTTGCTGCGTTTTACATCAGTAGCATACTTTCGACATCTGTCCTGATGAGCAACAGAAGGCGCGGTCCTTGGTAACCCGGGCAAACACCGACCAGTCAAAAAACCATGGGTCACACCTAACATCCTACAACTATGCGACAAGCGTAGAGAGTTGAAGAAAAAGAAAAATGAAACAAAAGAAAGAGCAGAACAATATAGGGCAGTCAACAAAAGAATCAGGAAGTCCATGACGGAGGCAAAAGAGAAATGGATCGGTGAACAGTGCCAAGACATTGAAGAGAACATCAAGAAAAACAATAGCAAGAAAGCATATCAGCTGCTGAAAGACCTGACTAGCACGAAACAGAGAAAAGGTTTAACAATCCAAGACAAAAATGGGAAGTGTCTCACTTACGACCAGGATATTCTGAACAGATGGACAGAATACTGCTCCGACCTGTATAACTATAGAACCGCAGGAGATCCAGAAGTCCTTAATGTACCCGAAAGCAAAGACACAGACAGTCACCCTATCCTCCGAGAAGAAGTGGAAACAGCAGTCAGATCGCTGAAAAAGGGGAAGTCAGCAGGGGCTGACAACATTCCAGCTGAGTTGGTCCAAGCTGGAGGGGAAGCCATGATCAGCGCCCTACTAAGAATCTGCAGCAAGATCTGGCAGACAGGAAAATGGCCAACACCATGACACAGTCACTCATCATCACCCTCCCCAAGAAAGGAAATCTACAACAATGCCATAATTACCGCACAATCAGCCTCATATGTCACCCAAGCAAGGTCATGCTGCAGATAATATTGAATAGACTGAAGCCACAAGCAGAGACCATCATTGCTGAGGAACAAGCAGGTTTCAGAGCAGGGCGCAGCACAACAGAACAGATATTCAACCTCAGAATACTATGTGAGCGGTACCTTCAACATCAACAAGACCTTTACCACGTATTTATCGATTTTAAGAAGGCATTTGACAGGGTGTGGCATGCAGCTTTGTGGGCAACCATGAATTTGTATAGCATCAATGCAAACCTGATCAGAGTCATCAAACAGCTGTACAGTGAGGCCACCAGTGCAGTGTACTACAACAACAACATTGGAGAATGGTTTCGAACAACAGTTGGAGTAAGGCAGGGCTGTCTACTCTCACCCACTCTTTTCAACATCTTCCTTGAGAGAATCATGGCTGATGCACTGGAACATCATGAAGGATCAGTCAGCATTGGTGGCAGAACGATCACAAACCTCCGCTTCGCAGATGACATTGATGGAATAGCAGGATTAGAAAAAGAGCTTGCCAGCCTAACAGAACACTTGAATAAGGCCTCCAAAACATACGGCATGGAAATCAGTGCATAGAAGACCAAACTGATGACTAATAACACCAACGGCATTAGCACTGATATCAGGGTTAATGACCAGAAGCTGGAAACAGTTCAAAGCTTCAAGTACCTGGGAGCCATTGTATCAGACCAGGGATCCAAGCCAGAAGTAGTATGCAGGACTGCACAGACAATAACAGCTTTGTCAAAACTAAACACCATCTGGAGAGATAAAGAATATCTCACTTATCTCCAAGATCAGACTAATGCACTCCCTTGTCATATCCATATTTCTGTATGCCTGTGAATCATGGACCCTGACTGCAGATTTGGAGAGAAGAGTACAGGCAGTGGAGATGAGAT
The DNA here is from genome assembly GCA_028751875.1 of Rapana venosa. Lineage (NCBI taxonomy): Eukaryota > Metazoa > Mollusca > Gastropoda > Neogastropoda > Muricidae > Rapana > Rapana venosa. Next base: position 4,463,903 of record CM054163.1, read on the forward strand.
GCTTTCGGAGACTCTTGCATCTCCTACAAAGACCACATAAGCAACGAAAGCGTGCATAACAGAATCCAGCAAACCATTGGACCCTATGAGAACCTTCTAACGATCGTGAAAAAGCGTAAACTTAAATGGTATGGGCATGTCACAAGATCCCAAGGAATTACAAAGACAGTTTTGCAAGGCACTGTCCAAGGAGGAAGAAGAAGAGGCAGACCAAGGAAGAGCTGGGAGGATAACATCAGCGATTGGACAGGCCTAGAACTCAACAAAACCCTGAGAAAGGCAGAACAGAGAGAGGAATGGAGGGAACTGGTTGTTGAGTCTTTGAGGGTGCCCCCACGGTCGTCAGACTACGGGACAGATAGATAGATAGATATATGTATGTTTGTATGTATGTATGTTTGTATGTGTGTATGTATGTATGTATGCAGGAATGCTGTTTATACGCTATTTCTTTGTTATGTCTAGTTAACGTTTATTGATATTGATAATGCTTGTCATGCATATATGTATTTGTAACAACAAAAGAAATTAAAATTAAAAAAAATACGCATCTGGCAATGACAGGGGAATCTGATTTCCCATTAATGCGGTGTACCCTATCAAATTCAATGCTATGTGCTAGCTCTAAAGTGTCTGTGATGAGGTCCCTCACGATACCTTCACAATCGGCTGGAGTCTCATTGTCGTCCCTAGATGATGAGGCTGTTCCTTTTTGACCTCCCATCCAGATAGTCAGTCTTTCTCTACAGGGATTAAAAGAGAGAGAGAGAGAGAGAGAGAGAGAGTGAGAGAGAGAGAGAGAGGGGAGAGAGAGAGAAGAGAAAAGAGAGAAAGGGCTGAGGAGGAGAGAGAGAGCGAGAGAGAGAGAGAGGGAGAAGAGAGAGAGCGCGGGGGGAGAGAGAAGAGGAGCGAGAGAGAGAGAGAGAGGAGAGAGAGAGAGAGCGAGAGAGAGAGAGAGGGGGGGAGAGAGAGAGGAGAGGAGGGGGAAAAGAGAGAGGGAGAGAGAGAGAGAGGGAGAGAGAGAGAGAGGGAGAGAAGAAGAGGGAGAGAGGGAGAAGGGCAGAGAAAAGAGGAGAGAGAGGGAAAGAGATAGGGAGAGAGAGGGGAGAGAGAAGGGAGAGAGAGAGAGTAAGAGAAAGAGCGAGAAGAGAGGGGAGAGAGAGAGAAAAAGCGAGAGAGAGAAGAGAGAAAGAGCGAGAGAAAAGAGAAGGAGGAGAGAGCGAGAGAGGGAGGAGAGAGAGAGAGGGAGGAGAGAGAGGAGCGATAAGAGAGAGAGAGGGGGAGAGGAAAGAAAAGAGAGAGAGGGAGAGAGAGGAGAGGGATAGAGAGAGAGAGGGAGAGAGAGGAAAGGGAGAGAAAGAGAGGGAGAGAAAAGAGGGAGAGAGGGAGAGAGAAGAGACAGGAGGGAGAGAGAGAGGAAGGGGAAAGAGCGAGAGAGAAGAGAGGGAGAGGGAGAGAGGGGAGAGAAGGGAGAAGAGAGACAGGGGGGAGAGAGAGAGGGGAAAGGAGAAAGAGAAAGGGAGAGAGAGAGAGGAGGAGAGAAAGGAGAAGGAGGAGAGAGAGAGAAGGGAAAAGAGAGAGAGAGAGAGGGGGGGTAAGAAGAGGAAGGGGAGGGAGGAAGGAAGGGGGGTGAGAGAGAGAAGAGGAGGAGAGAAGAGAGAGGAGAGGGAGAGAGGAGGACAGAGGGCGAGAGAGAGAGAAAAGAGAGAGAGCGAGAGAGCGAGAAGAGAGAGAGGGAAGAGGAGAGAGGGGGGTGAGAGAGAGAGAGAGGGAGAGAGAGAAGGAGAAGAGAGAGGGAAAAGAGAGAGACAGAGGCGAGAGAGGGAGAAGAGAGCGAGAGAGCGAGAGAGAGAGAGAGGGGGGAAGAGAGAGAGAGCGAGAGAGAGAGAGAGAGAGAGGGAGAGAGAGAGAGCGAGAGAGAGAGAGGGAGAGAGAGAGAGAGAGGAGAGAAGAGAGAGGGAAGAAGGGAGAGAGAGAGACAGAGGGAGAGAGAGAGAGAGGGAAAGAGATAGGGGAGAGAGAGAGAGAAGCGAGAGAGAGAGAGAGAGGAGAGAGAAAGAGCGAGAGAGGGGGAGAGAGAGAGAGAGCGAGAGAGAGAGAGATAGAGCGAGAGAGAGAGAGGGGGAGAGAGAGAGCGAAAAAGAGAGAGAGAGGGAGAGAGAGGAGGGAGAGACAGAGAGGGGGAGATAAGAGGGAGGGAGGGGAGACGAGAGAAGGAGAGAGAGAAGTAGAGAGAGAGAGAGGGAGGGGAAAGGAGAGAGAGAGGGAGGAGGGGGGAAGAGAGAGGGAAGAGAGAGAGAGAGAAAGGAGAAGAGAGGAAAGGAGAGAGAGAGAGAGGGAGGGGGGAAAAGAGGAGAGAGAAGGAGAGAGAGAAGGAAGAAAAGGAGGGAGGGAGGAGGAGAGAGAGAGAAGAGAAGGAGAGAGGGGGAAGGAGAGAGAGAGAGAGGGAGGGGGAAGAGAGAGAGTATAGGGAGGGGGAGGGAAGGAAGAGAGAGAGGGAGAGAGAGAGAGAGAGAGAGAGAGAGGGAGAGAGAGAGAGGAGAGGAGGAGAGAGAGAGGGAGAGAGAGGAGGGAGAGGAGAGTATGAGATAGGAGGGAGAGAGGGAGAGAGAGAGGGAGAGAGAGAGAGAGGGAGAGAGAAAGAGACGAGAGAGAGGGAGAGAGGGAGAGAGAGAGTAGAGAGAGAGAGAGGAGAGAGAGAGGGAGAGAGAGAAAGAGAGAGAGGTAAGAGAGAGAGAGGGGAGATGAGAGAGGGAGAAGAGCGAGAGAGAGAGAGAGGGAGAGAGAGGGAGAGGAGAGAGAGGGAAGCGAGAGAGGGAGGGAGAGGATAGGTCGAGAGTTGAGAGAAGGAGATAGCGAGAGGAGACGAGAGAAGGAAGAGAGAGGAGAGACCAATGACAATGACAAGACAAATTCTTTTATTCGAGGAAATGAATAAGCACTCATGTGCTTTTTACATCCAGTCCCCGCCCGTAGGGATACATCTTAATAATAACCCAACACTTAAACAGTCTCACAGTAGAAACATGGGGAAATAACCCTTTTCAAAGCAGCCCCCCCCCCCCCCCCAACAACTCCCTTCCCCCCCGAAAGCAAACTAATAAAGAAAACCCATAAAAACATCCCCCATCACCCCCCCCCCCCACCTCCCTCCCCCCAAAAAAAACCAACAACCAACCCACAACCAAAACAAACAAATAAAAGAGAAAGAAACCAAATACAACAAAAGAAGAAAAAAAGAGAAAGAAGACAACAACACAACAACAACAACAAAACCAAGAAGAATAACAACCAAACTTAATAAGTCACAAAGATAAACATCTACACATTATCAAATGGTACATATACTTGTTACACATAACAATAAGATATTGAAATAGGGCACTCACTAAGACTTAAGTACAGAGGACAAGTCCAATAAGTATTGAAAAGATAAAATATGAATCCTTCATCAGGATACACCATAACTATAAGCAAAACGATAAAAGGTGAGAGAGAGATAGAGAGAGAGACAGAGAGACAGAGACAGAGACAGAGTGTGTGTGTGTGTATTTCAAAGATAATATCCAATTTATAATTCCCAAAACAGTACACGATCACCATCAACACTCATTTTTGATTATACTCGTTTTCAAATTATGTCATGATGATGAAATAAACTCAATACTCATATATTCACACAATAAAAACAAGAAACAAAGCAAAAAGAAGAATCTAAACCTATACAGTCATTAAGGGAGAGAATGTGAGTGAGTGAGTGAGTGTGTGTGTGTGTGTGTGTGTGTGTGTGTGTGTGTGTGTGTGTGTTTTGTGAGTGAGTGAGTGAGTGAGTGAGTGTGTGTGTGTGTGTGTGTGTGTGTGTGTGTGTGTGTGTGTGTGTGTGTGTGTGTGAGGGATAATACTAAATATATAATACTCACAGGGCACACGATCAACAACACCAACACTTTTTAATTATACTCATACAAATTGAATGTCATGATAATAAAAAAAAATGCAATACCCATACACTCACACAATAAAGAGGGGGAAACCTCAATAAAGTCATAAAAAGAACATCTAAACATTGTAAGTAATAGAGACAAATTCTTTTCCAGGATAATGAATAAGTACTCATGTGCTTTTTACATCCAGTCCCCGCCCGTAGGGTCACATGTTAATAATGAACTCAGTACTCATACTTTCAAACAGTAGAAGCAAAAGGGAAAAACTTTTTAAAAAAAGAAAAAGAGAGAAAAAGGAAACAAACAACCCCAGACAAACAAGAAACAAAATAAACCCCAGAACCCCCCCCCCCCCCAAAAAAAAAAAAAAAACCAAAAAAAAAAACCATCCCCAACCAAACAAACAAACAGAAAAACAAGAAACAACAAACAAATGAGGGGAAAAAAACAAAAAAGAATAAAAAGAAAAAACCCTAAAAAACCCAAACAAACAAACAACAAAAAAAACCCATCACCGTCCCCCCCCCCCCCCACACACACACACATACACCAAAACAAAAAAACAAACAAACAGACAAAAAAAAACCAAATCAATCAACAAACAACAAAACAACAACTACAGCAATAACAACACCCAATAACAAGGAGAGAGAGAGGGGAGAGAGATGAGAGAGAGAGAGAGAGAGAGAGAGGAGAGAGAGGGGAGAGAGAGAGAGAGTAAGCCAAACTTATACATCATAAATTGAAACACCTTCATATTGCAGAATAGTACACATAGTTGTTACACGTAATAAAAGATATTGAAATAGGACACTTACTGGAGCTCAAGTACAGTCAACAAGCCCAAAATAATATTGAAATAGAACGTATGAAAAAGCCCTTTATAAAGACACAACAACTATGAAGGAGAGAAAGAGAGAGAGAGAGAGAAGAGAGAGGAGAGAGGGGAGAGAGAGAGGGGAGAGAAAAGAGAGAGAGAGAGAGAGAAAAATATTTAATTGCATACGGCCTTAGGCCACAATACAGAAAGAGAGAAGAGAGAGAGAGAGAGGAGAGATGAGAGGGGAGGAGAGAGAGAGAGGAAGAGGGGTGTTGTGTGTGTGTGTGTGTGTGTGTTTCAGAGATGGTACTAAATATATGATTCTCGGACTTGACTTCCGCTCACCGTCCAAGCAAGACGTGTTTGGCGAGCGCTCAAGAAAACAATCAAACAGCTGTGTACTGCAGCAGCAGCGATGTGAGTTTTCTTTGCCTTCGGGTAGGTGGGCGCGGTGCTACAAATTTTCATCAAAAAGAATGATAGACGTTGGGGAGCTAGCTTAGTTTACATCAATCACCGACACTCTCATGGAAAGAGTTGTTAAAAAAGAGATGAGCACCGCCATTTCAAAATACTTTGGGGGAAGAGGCGGCAGTGAGAAAAGAAAGACCTTCATCAACAAGCGATTCTTGTGCCAGTCCGGAAGACACAAAAAAGAAGAGAAAAGCAAAAAGCTACGACAGGGCAGTGACAACTCAGAAGAAGAAATGGCACTACAAGAAAAGCATTTACGAACTCCAAGACTCGATAAAAAACCTCGTTTACGAAAGAGGACTTAAAAAATCTTTTCAGCAACTGAAAGAAGAGGTGGAGAGCCCTTAAATGACTCCTTCACCCATCGTATAGACAAGCTGGAGGTAGTCTTTTCGACATTGCGAATGAAAACGATAAACTGTTGAAGGAGGTGTCGAAACCCCAAAGAGAACGGGGACCTGAAGAGCCAGCTGACCCAGCCCTCCAGAGAGACCCGGCAAGCTGCAGCAAGAGTCAAATGACAATGAGCAACACGGCGCTCCTGGAATTTTCGCGGGGTTCGGGGTTTGCGGAGGTAAAGAGGCCAGGAGAAGAGACAGTGGAAGACTGTGAAAAGAATGCGCTCAGCTCTTCTCCGAAGAGACTGGATGTCCCTGTGTCACCCTCCGACTTTGACATCGCGCATCGGGCCGGGAGGGTAGCTGCTGAGGGAGGGAGCCCAACGCCCCATCATGTCAGGTTCCTGTCCCGAAGAAGAGAGGACTGGTGATGGGGGCCCGGCGTCGCCTCAAACAGACGGGGGACTAACTGTGGCGGAAGACCTACCCGGCCAACTACAGGCTGCTCCGGGGGTCAGGCCCACTCTGCAGTGGATGACCGCTTGGTCATCCAACGGCAAAATCCTGTGCAACTAAAAAATGGAAAGACAGTGAAAGTCGATACAGGTACGGATGTGGACAAATTATTTTTAAGAGAAATGACTTAATGATAGACATGGGCGACAGATTGAGGCGGGCACCGGGCGAGAGGGGGGGGGGAATGAGGTGGGGGGGGGGGGGGGGGGGTCACTCCTATGTTCTGCTAGTTTCTCTATATAAAAGGGGGATGGTTCTGAATTAAAGTGGACATTAAATCTTTGATTGCTATAGATAGGGAAAAAATGAATGCACTAATGTTTGAAAGTAAAACACATGAATCTCTGTTAGAAATTAAAAAAAAATCATACATGCTAAAAAGTTATTAAAAATATAAAGAAGGGGTTTTGGAAAAATGATCAAATTTAGAATAGTAAAAGTATAGGGTGCCCACGATACATAATGCAGTGGGCGAGCTAGCTGGGGGGGGCGTTTGTTTATCGGCTGTATGGTGGTGGTCTGTATTCGTTTTTGTATTTGGCGTGGATCAGTAGGATTTTTGAAAGTTGTTTGAAAGAGCTGTGAAACTTGACTGTCCTGCTTACCTTGGTATATCAGTTAGAACATGTGTGGGTACGTGCGTGTGTCTCCGCGGGGATGTGGAAGTGGGTTTGGGTGAGTGTATGTGTGCATGTGCGTGTGTGTGCGTGTGTGTATGTATATGTGCATGTGTGCGTGCGTGCGTGTGTGTGTGTGTGCGCGTGTGCAAGTGTGTGAGTGAGTGTGTGAGTGGGTGTGTGTGTGTAGCATTTTTATTGTGTACATCTTGGCAACCAGATGTTAACACCAGGATGATAAAGGCTTCACTTCACTTCTCAATGTCTCTTGCCTTAATGACAGATCTGTTCCACCCTCGTCTTGTCTGACTATTGAGTTGTGTTGCTTTTTTCTGTCGTACTTTAGTTTGGAGTTAGGATGATTTGTTTTTGCTTGGGATGACTGGGGTGGGGGGAATGTGTTATTATTGTTATTATTATCATTTCGTTATCATTATTATTTTGTTTCGGGGCCATTTAAATGGTCACTCGTGAGGGTTTTGTTGTTGCTGGAGATTTTTGCAGCCAGTGTGTGTGTGTGTGTGTTGGAGTAGTAGTAGTAGTAGTTTTTTATTGCATCAACTGGGCAACCAGATGTCAATATCAGGATGATTAAAGTTTCACTTGGCAATGTTTCTTGAATTGGAGGGGTTAGGGTGTGTTTGATTGTTTTGTTTGTTGTTGTTTTTGTTGTTGTTGTTTTTTTTTTTGTTTTTGTTTTCAAACTGATTTTTGGATTGGATGATTCCATTATGATTTTGCTTGTAAGGGACTGAGAACCACATTTTTTCTTTGGAAAAACCTCTGTGTGTGTGTAGTAGTAGTAGTAGTAGTAGCAGCAGCAGCAAAAAGTAGTAGAAGTGGTAGTAGTAGTGGTATTAGTAGATTAGTAGTAGTAGTAGTGTAGTAGTGGTGGTGGTGGTGGTGGTGGAGTAGTAGTAGTAAATGAACTGGGCAACCAGATGTCAATATCAGGATGATTAAGAGGTTACTTCGCAATGGTTCTTGAATTTTGGGTTGGGTTTTGTTTGTTTGTTTGTTGTTGTTTTTGTTTGTTTGGTCTGTTTTTTTAATGTGGGTTTTTTCGATTTTTTCTGTCAAACTTGAGCTTGGATTGGATGATTATTATGATTTTGTTTGTAATGACTGAAAACCAAACTTTTTTTCTTTGGAAAATCCTCTGTGTGTGTGCGTCGCGCGCGCGCGCGCGCGCGCGCGCGTGTGTGTGTGTTGTGTGTGGTGTGGTGTGTGTGTGTGTGTGTGTGTGTGTGCGCGCGTGCGTGCGTTTTGTGTGTGCGCGTGCGTGCGTGCGTGTGTGTGTTGGGGTGAGTAAGAGTGTGTGTGAGTACGAGTGTGTGTGGTTGGGTGTGTACACGAGTGTGTGTGTGCGCGTGCGTGCGTGTGCATACGTGCTGTGGATACGCACAGCTGGCGTGCATGGGAGGGAGGGTTTTCACCCTAAAGAAGAGCTCACTGGTTTGTGGCCCTGCAATTCAGGAGACGTGTGTGTGCCCACCCCCAACTCAGTAGGATTCCATCAGGTCTGTCAGTTGTAGCACGTGCTATGCGCGGGGGGGATGGGTGGGGGGGGGGGTGCGAGTTTTGGTGTGTGCGCGTGCGCACGCGCTCGTGATTTGTCTGTTCTAATCTAGCACGATGAAACCAGCTCGTTCAGATTCCACAGCGGATTGTGGGGAGAACGGTTTTTACTTGATGTCTCTTTAAAAGTCATGGGGGGGGGGGGGGGGGGGCACTGTCTGCTTTTCTTCGGTTGGGGGAAAACAGATCATTCGTTAATGTTTTTCTGTATGGGGAGGTGTCGGATGCTTCATGTTTCTCTCCTGTGGAAATCCATAATGTACGAGTGCAATAGGCAAGAGCCTTTGGGGTTTCGGTTTGTCAGGGGTATGATACTTTTTTCTTGATAGTCTCTCTCTCTCTCTCTCCTCTCTCTCTCCTCTCTCTCTCTCTCTCTCTCTTCTCTCTCTCTCTCAAAGAGGTGGATTTAACTTCAGGGGTTGCTAAGGGGGCATAATAAGTACAAGAAAATTGCTTTCTTGATACTTGGCATTGAAAGTTTGGTCTGCAATAGTGGTATTTGTCAGTGGCAGCAGCTTAGTCATTGTTATGGTAGAATAGTGGGGTTTGTTGTAAGGGTAGGGAAACAGAAGGGATGGGGGAGGTAACACTAGCAGTAGTAGTGGTGGTAATAGTAGTTGCAGTGTTGAGGTTGTAGAAAATAAATCATTACACTGAGAGATGGTATGACTGTGGCATTCATGCTCGAGATGCTTGTAATTAAGCGGAAGATCCATGGGTATACTAGGAGCCCTATCTCCCGTCATGGGGCTGGTGACCACCTCCTGTCCCTGGTCTCCTCGCCCCCTTTCCCCCCCCCCCCCCCCTTCCCTTTTCTATTGTGTGTGTGCCCGTGTGGAGGGGCTGTGGGGGTTTTTGCTTTTCGCCCCCCCCCCCCCCCCTTTTTCGAGAAACTGTGGATTTGCTGTTTTTGGCACCTGCCATTGCGAATGTCTATACAGGCATAGCGCCAAGGTTGTGTAAATTTTTTTTTTCCATGATATGTTTCTACTGCGAATGGTTTTTGTTTCTTGCATATTTATTTTTGGTGCATTACAATCACAGGTGCCATTACTTTTTGTGTGTTGTGCTGTGATACAAGTTTATCTAAAGTGGTATGTGTCGGGGTTGTTGGTGGTTTGGTCTTCCAGACTTTTTTGAAGGGGTTGATTGCCATTGTTGCTGTTTTTTTTCTTGTTGTGGTTTGGTTGTCCTTTGGGTATACCTGCTGCATGAGTTTTGAATTTTGCATTGCAAATCAAGGGCTGGGCAGAGAATTTTCGTAATAGATTTGACCTGCTCCATCTTTTGTGGGTCAGTCTCATTGTGGCCCTTTTTGGGCGGCTGGGCTGTAAACCCCATCACTAATTATTTAGATTTTTTTGCAGAAAAAGCTTACTTTTTTTGACTAAAAATGCATTTTTTAAAAATTGGTCTCCTAACAACTCTAGCTTGTGTGGCTACACGTGTTATAAAGTGGAAGACAGCCATGTGGGGTCAAAATGGTTGGTTGGACTTTAGGCCCCCCAATTAGGGGACATAGGTCATTGTTGTGAATACTGATCTTGAGCGCCAGGGCTCACCTGCGTTAGTTAAGTAACAAAAAGTTTTTTATATTTTTTCTGGGTGTTTTTCAGATTCTGTTTTTGTTTTTTTTCTTTCTTTATATTTTTCTTCTTCAGAGTGAAGTAGATTTGCAGCATGTCATGCTATGTTTTTAACTTCAAAAGGTGTACCTTCTACCTTACATGGTATTTTTGCTTCACTATCCCTTTTTGCCTCCTGGAAAGTATCTAGTAGCGTGGCTACCGTCGGTTTGGCCAGTCTTTTTCTTTTCAAGATATACACTAACTCTGCAAATAATGGATAAAATCACAATTGCTTCATTAATTGCAAGGTCTGGGGATATGCATAAAAGAAGAGATGTATTTCATTATCTTAAGCAGAAAAAATACTCAATATATTTTTTCAAGACACCCAATTTTGACAAAAAACTAGAGAAATATGTGAACGCAGAATGGGGGTATAAATGTGTTTTCGCATCATATAAGACGAAATTCAAGAGGGGTAGCCATTCTTTTTTCAAATAATTTTTAGTTTAAAATACATAGCAGTATAAAAGATCAAAACGGGAATTTTTCATTTTACATTTGTCAACAATGGAAAGGGACATGCTCCCTTTTCAACGTTTTATGGACCAAATAAAGGGCGATCCTGACTTTTACCATTCACTAAAAGATACAATCGAGGAAATTTCAAAAACAAACAACATTATTGCTGTAGGGGATTGGAACATTGCATTAGACCCACACCTGATTGTTATCAATACACACACATCAATAATCCTAGAGCTAGAGAGGCATTAGAAAGAGTAACTGAAGAGCTTGGTTTAGCAGACATTTTGGGGAGAAATAATCCAGAGAGAAGGCAGTATACTGGCGAAAACCAACACCACTTAAACAGAGTAGGATTAGATTTCTTTTTGCTTTCAGATCTTTGTACTTGGGTTTTTGACAATACGGATATCCTGCCTGGATACCGTTTGACCACTCAATGGTAACATTAAAACCCTTTAAAAATTTTGGCAAAAATGAAAAAGGTAAGAATTTTTGGAAATTTAACTCTTCCTTGCTTAGAGATAAAAACTTCGTAGAAGAAATTCATTCAGAAATTTTTAAATGTAAAAAACCCAAAGGAATATGTACAGGAAAAATATGATGGAGTTAACTTGGAAGATGTACCTAAATCAGAATTAGAATTTAAAATTTCAGATAAACCCCTTTCTAGACTTCCTACTAATGAAAATACGAACCAAAATATAAGTTACGCAACTATGAAAAACGGGAAAGATGCAGGAAAATGAAAATGCACTTGTAAAAGATATACACTCTCTGGAAAAAGATCGAAAATAAAAATGAAAAACATAGTTTTACAGATAAAGGAGAAAAATAAGGAGCTCGAGACAATACGAACTAAAAGAATGGAAGGAGTATTGCTAAGATCTAAAAACACGATGGATTTGCAGATGGGGAAAAGATTTCAAAGTACTTCTGTAACTTCGAGAAAAGAAATTTTGTAAGTAAACAAAAAGACAAAGTTAGTCATAAAGAGGGCAGTATTGTTGAAAAACCAGGCAGATATTGAAAAAGAAGTAAGTTTCGTTTTATGAAAACTTATATAAAAAAAGAAATACGGAAGATGTGAAATTGATAACTTAGTAAGAGCAATACCCAAACTGTCAAAGGAAGAAAGTGAGTCATTAAACGGTAATATTACACTTGAGGAAGCAAATTAGCTTTAAAAAACATGAAAAACGGGAAAAGTCCTTTGGCACAGATGGATTTACAGTCGATTTCTTTAAATTTTTCTGGAAACAAATAGGACAAATTTATAGTTAGATCATTAAAATGAAAGCTACAAAAAATGGTGAATTTTTCAACCACACAAAAAGAGGGACTGATTACTTGTCTTCCTAAAGGAGACAAAACCTAAAGGAATATATAAAAAATTGGCGTCCCATTACTCTCCTAAATGTAGTCTATAAGATTTGGGTCCCCCCTGTATAGCCAATAGAATCAAAAGAGTACTTCCAAAGTTAGTCAGTGAGGACCAAAACAGGCTTTATGAGCAGCAGGTACATTGGTGACAATATAAGGTTAATTTATGATTTGATAAATTATTTGAAAAAAAAAAAATCAACCAGGGCTACTCATTAGTATCGATTTTGAAAAAGCTTTCGACTCTTTTTCAAAATGGAATTTTTTTGTTTAAAGTGTTAAAAAACGTTTGGGTTTGGAAATAGTTTAAATGCACTGGGTTGAAACATTCTTTAAAAATATCAAATCAACTGTTCTTTTAAATGGTGCACTATCCGATGGTTTTAAAATTGAAAGGGGATGCAGGCAGGGCGATCCGATTTCACCCTATTTGTTTTTCTTTGTTTCAGAGATTTTGGCCTTAATGATAAAGGAGAACAAAGAAATAAAAGGAATCAAAATTGGAAAAGAAGAGCACAAAAATTTCTCAATATGCTATGACACACAGCTCTTAAATGCGGGAGATGAGACCTCGTTTGAAACATTCCATACTATAATCGAACAATTCGGTAGAGTTTCAGGACTAAACATGAATAAGGAAAAAAACCCAGATCATATGGTTAGGAAGTAAGAAAAATTCCAGCAAAATATTTTGCCCCCATTTGAAAATGATTTGGAACCCCTCCAGATTTCAGATATTAGGTTTTTCTGGTTTTAAACCCCACACTAAAAGACTGTGAAATGATAAATTACAATAAAAATTTTCAGAGGTTAAACTGCTTTTCAAAATATGGTCACAAAAACTATTACTCCATTAGGTAGAGTAAACTGTATAAAGTCTCTTTTTTCTTTCAAAGCTTATACATCGGGGATATTACTACCAGGGCCCACCAGATCTTTTTTGAACAAGTATACAGAAAATTTGTTTTCAAATTTTTTTGGAACAATAAGCAAGACAAGATAAGAAACAGACGGCAGTGCAGACCCTCAAACAAGGTGGACTAAAATATACCTGATATACGAAATTATATATGCTTTGAAGCTTTCATGGGTAAAAAAAGTTAGAAAATCTAATCACAAGTGGGCCAGTATTGCAGAAATACAATACCCATTTCTTAAGACTTAGACTGTTTTTGGTCCATCAATAACGCACAAGCACGTGAAGGCTAATCCTTTTTGGACCCATGTTTTTAAAGCTTATACATTTTTCTGTACTTGCATTACTCCCCAAAATGAAATGAATTTCTTGCAGAACTATTTTGTATAATGAAAACATTACTATAGGAATAAAGTTGTTGATAAGAATATTTGCAGAAAAGGGGTATATCTAATAAAATCTTGTCAAGGAAAAATGGTGAGTTTTTTTTAATTATGAAATTTTTTCTAAAGCAAATGATAAATTTTATTTACTTTGTAACTTTCAATGGGCTAATCTCATCAATCAAAACTTTGCAAAAAAGGCAGGAGTCAAAATTTGGTGACAATGTAAATTGTTGTACAGACACAATGAAAGCAATAAGGGCAATAGATAGTGTGCACCGGGGCTCAAAACTGTACTATGAAAAATTTTGTCAAACAAGACAGAACCCAAATGCTGTGAAAAATGGACACAGAAACTTAATGAAGAACAACTGGAAAATGGGGATTTAAAAATTGCACAAGATTAAAGACATCAAATTTACAATGGTTACAAAAAAAAATTTGTGCACAGAATTGTCGGGTTATTGTTGTCCTTTCGCAATGGTGTACAAAACAACAATTGTGTAGCCTAGCCAAAAGATTAAATCGAACATTTTTTTGGGGCTGCAAACCAAGAAAGCTTTGGACAATTTAGAAAAGTAATAAGGCCATTGTGACGTTGAAAATGTTTGTAATTTTAACCCCCTTTTTCGGGTTGGTGCCATGAAAACTGATGCCATTTCGATTTCATTATCCTTCTTGCCAATGGATATTTTAGATGCAAATGAAAAACATTACCAATGGACAGTTTTTCTTAAACATTTTAAATACAGGTTCAAATTGAAAAATATAATGCAACAATTGGGAAAAAACTGGAGTAAATTCACTTTTGAATGGATAACTAAGACCATGGCTGATAAACAGATTATATTTATAAAGTGAGACATGTGTCTTTGGGCCATGTGCTTTTGCTGAAAGCAGTTTATGGGATAGCAGGAAAAGATGGAATTTGTGCATGCTGTTTTTACTCTCCAAGACCAACGCAGTCATAACTAGGGTAATTACACGCACTGGCACATTGTGAATCTTCCTCATTGAATGAAAGAGTGCAATGGTATAGATTTACAGAAATTGACAGAGGCTACAAATTGTTTTTCTCACGATAGCATGATTAGCTATAGCTATGAAGCTGTTTTTCTCACGATAGCATGGAAAAACGCGCGCGGCGGCGGTGTGTATGTGTGTTTATATATATGTGTGTGTGTGTGTGTGTGTGTGTGTGTTTGGTTGATTAAGCACTTGAAAGCAGTTGATATTAATTGTTTATGAAAAAGAATTGTATTTGTACTTTCTTAAGTTTATTTATTTACTTTTTTAAAGAAACATTTTGTCTGTAATTCTTTGTAAATGCAAAACGAAAATTAAAAAAGTTAAAAAAAAAAAAAAAAAAAAAAAAAAAAATATATGATTCTCAAAACAGTACACGATCACCTTCAACACTTAGTTTGATTACTCATACAAATTTTTTGTCATGATAATCAAATAAATTCAATACCCCTACTCTCACACAATAAAAAAGGAGGAAAGAAAGAAGGAAAAAAAAAAACCCAGCCAAATCTATAAGGTCATGGTGAGAGAAAGAGAGAGAGAGAGAGAGGAGGAGAGAGGAGAGGAGAGGGAGAGAGAGAGAGAGGGAGAGAGAGAGAGAGAGAGTGTGTGTGTGTGTGTGTGTGTGTGTGTGTGTGTGTGTGTTTTCAGGGACAACACTAGATATATATATAATTCTCAAAACAGTGCACGATCACCGTCAACCCTTATTTTGATTATACTCATGCAGGTTATATGTCATGATAATGAAATAAACTCAATACCCGTGTACTCACACAATAAAACAAGGAAGAAGAGAAAGGGGGGATAAAAACCAAATCTATAAGGTCAGGGAGAGAGAGAGAGAGAGAGAGAGAGGAGAGGAGAGAGAGAGAGAGAGAGAGAGTGTGTGTGTGTGTGTTTTAAGGATAATACTAAATATATAATTCTCAAGACAGCACAGGATCACCATCAAAGTTGTTTTCGAATATACTCGTACAAAATGAATGTCATGAAAAAGAAATAAGCCCAATACCAATACACTCTTTCAATAAGGAGAAAAAATCATTTAAGTCATAAAATGAACATCTATACATTGTAAGTAAGAGAGAGAGAGATAGGGGGGAGGAAAGAAATGAGAGAGAGTGGGAGAGGGAGGGAGGATGGAGTTGTGTGTGTGTGTGTGTGTGTGTGTGTGTGTGTGTGTGTGTGTGTGTGTGTGTGAAAGATAATGCTTTTTGTTTGTAAACAAACAAGAACGACATAGAAAAAAATACTGAATATGATTCTCAACAGCACATCATCACTGTCAACACTCTTTTTTTTTATTATACTCGTACAGATTAACACATATTATTGTTATGATAGATATATTTCTTATAACTATAGTGTAATAAAAAATTTAAAAAAAGAAAGAAGAAGAAGAAAATAAAAAGAAAGAAAAAAAAGAAGAAAAAAGTTTTCGCTTTGGTAAACTCACTTATTCAACAACAATGAAAATTTGAAAAAGGTGGGGGGAGAGAGAGAGAGAGGGAGAGAGAGAGGGAGAGAGGAGAGGGAGAGAGAGAAGGAAGAGTGAGAGAGGAAGAGAGAGAGAGAAGGAGAGAAGGAGAGAAGGAGAGATGGAGAGGAGAGAGGAAGAGGTGAGTAGAGACGGGATGAGAGAGAAGAGAGAGAGGAGAGAGAGAGAGGAGAGAGGAGAAGAGAGAGAGACGAGAGAGAGAGAGAGAGAGAGAGAGAAGAAAGGAGAGAGAGAGAGGAGAGGGGAGAGAGAGGAGGGGAGAGAGAGAGGAGAGAGGAGAGAGAGAGGGAGAGAGAGAGAGAGAGAGTGATGAGAGAGAGAGAGAGGGATGAGAGAGAGAGCGCGAGAGAGAGGGAGAGAGGAGAGAGAGAGAGAGGGAGAGAGAGAGAGGCAGAGAAGGGGGGAGAGAAGGGGGGGAAAAGAGGAGAGAGAAGAGGGAGAGGGGGAGAGGGAGAAGGAGAGGAGGGGGAGAGGGAGGGAGGGAGAGAGAGGGGAGAGAGAGAGAGGGGGAGGAGAGAGGGAGAAAAGCTGAGAAGAGAGAAGGAGGGAGAAGAGAGAGCCCGAGAGAGAGAGTAGGAGGAGAGAGAGGGAGAGAGAGCGAGCGAGAGAGAGAGAGAGAGGAGAAGGGGAGAGGGAGGGAGGAGAGGAGGAAGAAGGAGAAAAGAGATGGGAGAGAGAGAGGGGAGAGAGAAAGAGAGAGAGGGAGAGAGAGAAGAGGGAGAGAGAGCGAGAGAGAGAAGAGGGAGAGAAGAGGAGGGAGAGAGAGAGGAGGGGAGAGAGAGGAGACAGAGGGAGAGAGTGATGAGAGGGAGGGGAGAAGGAGAGAGAGAGAAGGAGAGAGAGAGAAGGGAATGAGAGAGGAGGAGGTAAGGGAGAGAGTGAGAGAGAGAGGGGAAAGGGGAGAAGTGATGTGAGAGAGAGAGAGGGGAGAGGAGAGGGGGGTGAGAGAGAGGGGGAGAGACAGAGAGACAGGGTGAGAGAGAGAGAGAGAGAGAGAGAGAAGGGAGAGAGATAGGGAGAGAGAGAGAAGGAGAGAGAGAAGGAGAGAGGACGGAGAGAGAGAGGGGGGGAAGAGAGGAGAGGGGGAGAGAGAGAGAGAGGGAGGAGATAGGGAGAGAGAGAGAAGGAGAGAGAGAAGAGGGAGAGAGAGAGAGGAGAGAGAGAGAGAAGAGAGAAAGAGCGCGCGTGAGAGAGAGATAGAGAGTGAGAGCGAGAGAGAGAGAAAGAAGGAGAGAGAAAGGGGGAGGGTAGAGAGAGAGGGGGGGAGAGAGAGAGAGGGAGAGAGATAGGGAGAGAGAGAGAATGAGAGAGAGAGAAGGAAGAGAGATGAGAGGAGAGAGAGAGAGGGAGAGAGAGAGAGCAAGAGAGAGAGAGCGCGCGTGAGAGATAGAGAGATGAGAGCGAGAGGAGAGAGTGAAGGTGAGAGAGAGAAGGAGGAGAGATAGGGAGGAGAGAAGGATGAGAGAGGCGAGAGAGACAGAGACGACAGAGGGAGAGAGAGAGAGAGAGGGAGATGAGATAGGGATGAGAGAGAGGAAGGAGAGATGAGAAGGAGATCGAGACGGATGAAGAGAGGGGGGGAAAGAGAGAGGAGAGGGAGAGAGAGAGAGATGGGGAAGGAGATAAGGAGAGAGAGAGAAGGAGAGAGAGAGAAAAGGAGAGAGAGGGAGAGGAGAGAGGGAGAGAGAGAGAGCAAGAGAGAGAGAGCGCGCGTGAGGAATAGATAGAGAGTGAGAGCGAGATGTGAGAGAGAATAAGAGAGAGGAGGAGGAGAGAGGAGAGAGAGGGAGAGAGGAGAGGAAGGAGAGGGGAGAAGGAGAGAGGAGAGAGATGAGAGGAGGGAGAGGAGAGATGGAGAGAGGAGGAGAGGAGAGGAGAGGGAGAGAGATGAAGAGATGAGAGAGCGGGAGAGAGAGAGGAGAGAGAGAGGGAGAGGAGAGATGGAGAGGGGCGGATGAGAGAAGAGAGGAGAGAGAGAGCACTGGAGAGAGAGAGAGGGAGGAGAGAGAGGGAGAGAGAGGAGAGAGAGAGAGGGAGAGAGGGGGGGAGAGGAGAGCAAGAAGAGAGAGCGAGAGAGAGAGATGAGATGAGAGCGAGAGAGAGGAAGAGAGTGAGAGGGAGGAGGAGAGGGGTGTAGAGAGGGGGGGGAGAGAGAGAGAGGAGAGAGAGAGAGGAGGAGAGAGGAGGAGAAGAGGAGGGAGAGAGAGTGAGAGGAGAGAGATGAGAGGAGAGGGGAGAGACGAAGGGGAGAGAGAGAGAGGGGGAGAGAGATAGGGAGAAGAGAGAAGGAAGAGAGAGAGATGAGAGAGAAGGAGAGAGAGAGAAGGAGAGAGAGAGGGAGAGGAGGGAGAGAGACAAGGCAAGAGAGAGAGAGGGAGGAGAGAGAGGGGAGGAGGCGAGCGATAGCGAGCGAGAGAGAGAGAGAGAGTGAGAGAGAGGAGAGGAGGAGAGAGAGAGGAAGAGAGAGGGAAGAAGGAGAGATGAGAGAGATGTATAGAGGAGAAGAGAGAGATGAGGAAAGAGAAGAGAGAGAGAAGGAGATCGAGAGAACGGAGAGAGTCAGAGAGAGAGCAAATCGAGGAGAATGATTTGTTTACGGAAGGATTAGAGACAATAGAGACTGATTGTGGTACCCGATGAGAGAGAGAAGAGAGAGGAGAGAGAGAGAGATCGAAGTCGAGAAGAGAGAGAGAGAGAGGAGCCGAGTAGATGAGGAGAGAGCAGAAAGTAAAGAGAGGAGTAATTAGTTGTGAAGGCTGATAGTGAGATTTTGAGACGATGAGAGGGAGATCTGATGACTGGGTGTGAGTGAGTACATTATTGATCGGAGAGAGGTGATTGGAGGGGTTGGGATTTTGAGAGGAAAAGAGTAGGCGAGGGTGTGCAATGACAAGACAATGACAATTTTTTTTATTTCGAGGTTAAAAGAATAAGTACTTATTTTTTTAATTTAGTCCCGCCCGAGAGAGAGAAAAGAGAGAGAGGGAGAGGAGTGAGAGGAGAGAGAGTGAGAGATGGAGAGAGAGAGGAGGGGAGTAAAGGGGAGAGAGGGAGAAGAGGAGGAAGAGAGAGAGAGAGCGTTGGAGCGGGAGGGGGGGACAATGACAAGACAAAGCAATTCTTTATTTTCGAGGATATGATAAGCCCCATGTGCTTTTTTTCATCCAGTCCCCCCCCCATAAGGATTATATGATAATGGGAAAAAAATAAAGCCCATAGTAATACACTTACACAAAAAGGGGGGGGGGGCCCCCCGGGGGGGGGGGGGGGGGGGGCCCCCCCCAAAAAAATTTTTTTTTTTCGGGTTGAAAAACCTTCTTTTTCTCCGTCCCCCCCTTAAAGGGGGGGGTTTTTTTTTCCCCCTTCCCCCCCCCGGGTTTTTTCCCCCCCTTTCCCAAAAAAATCCCCCCCCCCCCCCCCTTTTTTTGGTAAAAATCCCCCCCCCTTTTCTTTTTCCCCCTGGGCCCGCTTTTTTCCCCCCCCCCTTTTTTTGGGGTTTTTCCCCCTTTTTCTTTCCCCCCCCTTTTTTTCCCCTTTTTCCCGGGGTTTTCCCCCTTTTTCCCCCCCCTTTTTCCCTTCCCCTTTTTGGGCCCCCAATTTAAAAAAAATTTTTTTTTTTTGGAAAACTGGGGGTTTTCCCCTTTTCCCTCTTCCTCCTCTCTCCCTCTCCCTCACCCCCCCCTTTCTTCCCCTCTTTTCTTTCTTTTTTTTCCCTCCCCCCCTTTCCTTTTTTCTTTTTTTTCCTTTTTTTTGGGTTTTTTTTTTGGGTTTTTTTTTTTTTCCCTTTTTTCCTTTTTGGGTTTTATTTTAAAACCCCCGGGGCGGGTGTCCTAATTTTTTTTCCCTCAAAATTTTTTTTTCTCTCTCTCTCTTTCTTTTCTCTCCTTTTCCCTTTCTCTTTTTTCCTCCTCTTTTTTCCTCTCCCCTTTTTTTTCTCCCCTTTCCCCCCTTCTCTTTTTCCCCCTCTTTTTTTTTTTTCCTTCTTTTTCTCCTCTCTCTTTTCTCTCTCCTCGTGTTTCCTCCTCCTCTCTGGGGGGGCACGGACAGGAGGAGAACAAAAGGGGGTTTTGGGTTTTAGAAAGCTACTGCAAATTTTTGCATTTACCTTCAAAATTGTCAGTCATGGCCTTCCCGCAACTGTATAACAACTTTTTAAAGCCCTGCTGTCGACAACGTCCCATAGCGGAAAGTCGTGGGGAGAGCGGCAGGGTTTTTCGTCTTGCGACTAAGCCCTGACAAGTCATGTCAACAGAAAATGGGGGACCCAGTGCTGAACCCTAACTCGGGAGTTCAGTACTATCGCAAAAAGCCGCCTTGCCAATCCGTTGCGACCTCCAAAGAAGCAGACAACACCAAGAAAGACAGGCAAGTCATCAGTGTGACTATGACAGTGTCTTGGAAGAGCTGGTCTTGTGTGACATTGACTCCCTGCTCGATGTGGAAACAGAAAAAAAAAACTAGCGTGTACACAGACTGTGTGTCGACTGCAGTGAATGCCTCAGCCACACCAGATTCACTTGATCTACCCTGTGTGATCCAGCAACACAAACAGCAAGATCGGTGTGTCTCCTGAGGCGTCTGATGTGCAGGAAGAGCAGACAGCTGGCTGCAGAGTGGATGGCTTTGATACTGGTATTGTGAAACGGTATGTGTCTACTCTAACTGACAAACGTGTGCAGCATCTTATTACAGACAGCAAGAGAAAACACAGTTTCCAAAGGTTGTGGTACATGTTCAGGCGATCAAAACATTGTGATTTGTGAATCAGATGACATCACCCTGGAGTACTCTTGTAATGGAGATACTGGCGAGGAATCTAAGTGTGTGTTCTGGTACATCAAGCAAGAAGAGAAAAACATGTTGCCAGAAAGAACGTGTCAGGCTTGCCAGACTGGGTAAAGGGAAGCAGCGTCCTAACACACAACAGGCAGAGACAGTGACACGTGCTGAGCGGGAATTACATCTTCTTCGGGACCTGATCCGGTTTTACATGGGCTGACTTCGCTGGCTGCAGACTGGAAAAGGAAAGGCTGTTTTGAAAACTGAGACAGGACAATAATGTATCGAATCTTGATGTACATACCACTACTGCCATGGTTTCCATGTCACTGTAATCATGTCACCGCACTGCAGTGCTACATGGCTTGATTGCTAAATAGCATTAAATTTTGTTCATTGTTCATTGTTCTCTCTCTCTCTCTTTCTCTCTCTGTTTCTCTCTCTCTTGTTATTGTCATTCTCTCTCTCTATCTTTGTCTCTCTGCCTCTTTCTCCTGTCATTCTCTGTCTCTCTCTCTGTCTGTTCTCTCTCTCTCTCTCTCTCTCTTCTCTCTCTCTCTCTCTCTCTCTCTCTCTCTCCTCTCTCTCTTGTAATTGTCATTCTCTCTCTCTCTTGTTATTGTCATTCTCTGTATCTGTCCTCTCTTGTCATTCTCTGTCTATGTCTCTCTCTCTTGTCATTCTCTGTCTCTCTCTCTCATGTTTGATATTATCATGTCATTGTCACTTCTCTCTCTCCCTCCCTCTCTCTCTCTCTCTCTCTCTCTCTCTCTCTCTCTCTCTCTCTCCCTTTTTATCTATCTATCTATCTATCTATCTATCTATCTATCTATCTATCTATCTATCTATTTATCTATCTATCTATATCTCTGTTTCTCTATCTCTTTCTTGTCATTGTCCTCCTCTCTCTCTCAATAAAAGTCTATCAACTGATACATGGTTTGATAATGAATGTAAAAGAATAAAATGTAGGGTCAGAAAACTTGAAGTCTTACCCTAAAACATTAAAGAATGAAGAAAAAAACTTGTACTGTATCACAAGAAGGGAATATAAATACATGCTTGTAAGGAAAAAGAAAGAGTATAACAAAACATTACTTGCAGATATGATGTCTTCCATCACTTCTCCAGTTTAGTTCTTGAAGAAAATTAAGAAGGCTTCATTTAGAAAGAGTCAGCCAAAGAATAATATATCTGTCGACAGATGGTTGCAGCACTTCAAAACCCTGCTAGAGAAAGGACTCAGTAGAACAATCAATGAACTCTGATGGTGACTATGAAGAAACTGAGTAAGATTTTGATCGTCCCATATCTAAAGATGAAATATTATTGGCACTTAGAAAACTTAAACATGATAAAGCAGCTGTTCCTGATCAAATCATTGGAGAATTACTAAAAAAATGGTGGTGAAAATGTACTCTTTTTGCTAAAGTTATTCAACAAAATCTTTGATAATGGTCTTTTTCCTGATAACTGGACTGAATCTATCATTCTAACATTGCACAAAAAATGTGATGCCATGCTTATAGGGACCAAACACAAACTTTCTTCCATAACAACAGCTTCAATAGAATTCGGCAATATGTCTGTCCCTCTATCCACTGTAGTGAAATATCTAGGGGTAGTTATCCATAACACGCTCCCCATGCAAAAATTCATCACCCAGACCTGCCAGTGTGCTACTATCAATTACGGCGTATTAGTGCAGTTCGAAAGTATATGTCCACTGATGCAACATCCAAACTAGTCACGTCTCTCATTCTCTCACGTCTGGACTATTGCAATTCTCTTCTGGCTGGTCTGCCAGCATCATCTATCCACCCTCTTCAACGTATACAAAACTCTGCAGCTCGACTAGTCCTCAGAAAGAAAAAATCTGAGCACATTACTCCTCTCTTGCATCTCTCCACTGGCTGCCTGTGCCACAGAGGGTAAACTATAAGATCTGTACCCTCTGTTACAAAAGTCTCCACAAAACGGCACCTTCCTACCTCTGTGAATGTCTTCACTTGTACACTCCCTCTCGTTCCCTCCGCTCTGCTGCAGATACCTTGTGCTTAAGAATACCTAGATTCAACCAGTCCACTGTTGGCTGTCGCTCTTTCTCTGTTTCTGGTCCAGTGATCTGGAAACGACCTCCCTCTCTCCCTTCGTCAAAAGCTACTTATGATGCTTTTAAATCCAGCCTAAAGACGCATTTATTTCAACCTAAGATTCTCTCCTCTTGTTTCATCTCATTTCTGTCCCTGCCCTCAATAACCAACTCCCCCCCCCCCCCCATTAGCCTGCCCGGTGTACAACTTTTGTGTGTGTGTGTGTTGTGTTGTTTTACATTTTTATTTGTAAAAAAAACTGTTAATTGTGCGCGTGTGTGTGTTTACATTTGAATTTGTAAAAATCTATTAATCGTAACTGGCTGCATGTGAAAGAATAGGATGAATGAGAGCGCTTTGATTTTTTTTTGGCAAGATTTAGCACTGTATAAATTCCATGTATTATTATTATTAATATGTTGACAACCCTAATAACTACAGGGGAATCTCTCTTAGTGATATAGGTAGTAAGCTGTACAGTACCATCATTCATAAAAGGTTACAGGAATGGGTTAAGAAAAACAACATTACAGGTGAACACCAAGCTGGTTTTAAGAGAGGGTATTCCACTATAGATCATATGTTTACTCTACTTGCATTTATCCAGAAACAGTTTGCTCACAACTGTAAGCTCTATGTAGCATTTATTGACTTGGAAAACGCATTTGATTCTGTTAATAGAAACTTGTTATGGCCTATTCTCCTGAAAAATGGTGTGAAGGGTAAATTATTACGTTGTTTGAGAGCTATGTATCAGAATGTCAAAAGCAGAATAAGATGTGGATCTAAGCTGACGGACATAATATACTGCGCCACTGGAGTCAAACAGGGTGATGTATGTAGCCCTCTTTTGTTTTCTGTTTTCATTAATGACTTAGCCATAGAAGTCATTAAAAAGGGTAAACATGGTGCTACTTTCCCCCAAGATTTCACAGAATTGTTTATTCTTCTGCTTGCTGATAATGTCATCCTTCTATCTGAAACTTGTAGGCTTACAACAGCAGTTGAATAGCTTAAGCAGTGCTGCAACAGCACTTGATCTTATGGTTAATCCGAATAAGAGTAATAATTATAGTTGTATTCAGAAAAGGTGGTTATTTAGCTGCTCACGAAAACTGGCTGTAGAATGGAAAAGTCAGGCCTGTGATTAATGTATATTAAATATCTAGGAATCTGTTTTTCTACAAAGCTTAGTTTTACAACTACTGGCAAGTCAAGGTAAAAGAAGCTTGTTAATTGTTTTGAAAAAAATACGATTATTGAATAATAATGCTTTTGACTTGTTGATTAAGATATTTGATGCACAAATACAACCTACTGTGTTATATGGCGCGGAAATTTGGGGACTGGATGCAGCTGTAACACATTGTGAATCAGTACACCTCTTTGCTTTAAAGCATTTTTAGGCTTAGATAGACGTACACCTAATGATCTTGTTTATAGTGAAACCAATAGATATCCTCTCTCTATTAATGCTGCTGTAAGATGCATTAGATATTCGATTAAGACTCTGCATATGGATGAGTGCAGGTTACCTCTAAGTCTTACAAGATGCTTTATGGTCTAGATGTCAAGGGGAAAAGCACATGAGCTCACAAATACGTACCTGTTTTTGTGAACTTGGCTTTGGTGTTTGTTTGGCTCAATCAAGGTGTCGGAAATTGTAGAGAGTTTATCAAGGTTTTCAGGCAAAGACTGATTGACTGCCGTTGGCAGCAGTGGAGTGGTCATATACAAAACAGTGAAGATTTCAAATGTACAGACAATTTATAGGGTTATAC
>CM054163.1:4488644-4501144 GCA_028751875.1 Rapana venosa
GTGAGAGGAGAGCAGGGAAAAGGAGAGAGGAGGGAGGGAGAGGAGGGAGATAGGGGAGGGGGGAGAGAGAGAAAAGGGGAGAGAGAGAGAAGGAGGAGAGAGAGGAGAGGGGAGTGAGAGAGAGGGGAAAGAGAGAGAGAGAGAGGGAGAGAGAGGGGAGAGAGAAAAAGGGGGGGAGAGAGGAGAGAGGGAGAGAGATTAGGGAGAGAGAGAGAAGGGAGAGAGAGGAAGGAGAGAGAGAAGGAGAGAGAGAGAAGGAGAGAGAGAGGAGAGAGGGAGGGAGAGAGACGAGAGCAAGAGAGAGAGAGGGAGGGAGAGGAGGAGGAGAGAGGAGGAGCGAGCGATAGCGAGCGAGAGAGAGAGAGAGGCGAGAGAGAGAGAGAGGGGGAGGAGAGAGAGAGGAAGAGAGGGGGGAAAGAGAGAGAGAGAGAGAGAGGAGAGAGAGAGAGAGATTGAGGGGGAGAGAGAGAGAGGAGAGAGAGAGAGGGAGGGAGAACGGGGAGAGACAATGACAACGACAATGACAATTTTTTTTATTTCGAGGTTAATGAATAAGTACTTATTTTTTACATTTAGCCCCCGCCCGAAAGAGAGAGAAAGAGAGAGAGAGAGAGAGAGAGAGGAGATGAGAAGAGAGAAAAAGAGAGAGTAGAGAGGGGAGGAGAGAGAGAGAGAGAGTGAGATGAGAGAAGGGGGAAGAGAGAGAGAGAGAGGAGAGAGAGAGAGAGAGAGAGAGCGAGGGAGAGCGAGAGAGAGGGGGGGGACAATGACAATGACAAAGACAAATTCTTTTATTTCGAGGATAATGAATAAGCACCCATGTGCTTTTTTACATCCAGTCCCCGCCCATAAGGATATATATGATAATGAAATAAAATAAAGCCCATAGTAATACACTTACACAAGAGAGAGAGGGAGAGAGAGAGGGAGAGAGACCGAGCGAGAGAGAGAGAGAGAGGGGGAGAGAGAGAGAAAGACAATGACAATGACAATGATAAATTCTTTTATTTGAGGATAATGAATAAGCACCTGTGCTTTTTACATCCAGTCCCCGCTCTTTAGAGAGAGAGAGGGAGAGAGAGGGGGGAGAGAGAGGGAGGAGAGAGAGAGGGGGAGAGAGAGGTAGGGGAGGAGAAAAGAGATGAGAGAAAGAGAGAGAGGAGCAAGAAGAGAGCGAGAGAGAGAGGGAGGAGAGAGGGGAGAGAGGGGGGGGAGAGAGAGGGGGAGAGAGAGGTAGAGGGGAGAGAAAGATGGGGAGAAAAGAGGAGAGAGAAAGAGAGGAGAGAGAGCAAGATGGAGCAAAGAGAGAGAGGGAGAGAGAGATGGAGAGAAGAGAGAGGGAGAGAGAGAGACCAATGCACAAAATCAAAATGCTTGTGCTTATGAGACAGATAGCTAGAGAAAGAGATACCAACTTCGGAGACCTTAAGCGAAAAAAGAAAAAAGAATATAAAAAAAAAAGAAGAAAGAAAAACAAATCCCTCAAAGCATGTGATCATTGGTATTCGATCAGCAGACACCGACTTTAGTATTGATGCACTCTTCCTTTTTTAGTTTACAGTGCATTCGTACCGGTACAAACTACGACTAGCGTGCGTGCGTGTGTACCCGATAAACTTTGACTTTCAATAATAATGATAAACAATCGCAAGTTCGAAAACTGTCACTGCTTAGTTCAACGATCAATTAACCAAGGTTACTGGAGCGGTCACATCAACTATTTAAAAAAGAAAATCATTTGACTACATTATGTTCTGATAAGGATGGTTTAGCTGCAGTCCTCTCTCTCTCTCTCTCTCTCTCTCTCTCTCTCTCTCTCTCTCTCTCTCTCTCTCTTCCCCTCTCTTCTCTCTCTCTCTCTGTTTCTCTCTTCACACCCTCTCTCTCTGTTTCTCATTTGTTTGGTCTTTTTGCTGTTGTTGTTGTTGGTTTTGTTGTTGGTTTTTGAAAGGGTTAGTTCCCTTTGTTTCTACTGTGTGAGAGTATGAGTGTTGGGTTATTATTAAGATTATCCCTACAGTCGTGGACTGGATGTAAAAAAGCACATAAGTGCTTATTCATTATCCTCGAAATAAAACAAATTGTCATTGTCTCTCTCTCTCTCTCTGTCTCTGTCTTCTGCTCTCTCTCTCTCTCTCTCTCTCTCTCTCTCTCTCTCTCTTTCTCATAAGATTGCTCTTCATTCATTTCATTGTCTCTCTTCTTCTCTCTCTCACTCCTCTCTCTCTCTGTTTTCTCATTTGTTTCTCTCTTCTCTTGTTTCTTTTTCTGTTTTCTCTTCTTTTTCTCTCTCTCTATGTTTCTCTCCTTTGTTTTCTACTTTCGTTGTTTTCTCTCTCTCTAGTTTCTCCTCTCTTCTCTGATTAAGCCTCTCATCTGTTTCTCTCATCTCTGAATTCATTTTTTGTTTCTCTCTCTCTGTTTCTCTCTCTCGTCTCTCTCTCTCTCTCTCTCTGTTTTCTCTCTTCTGTTTCTCTCTCTCTCTCTGTTTCTCCTCTCTCTGTTTCTCTCTCTCTCTTCTCTCTCTCTCTCTCTGTTTCTCTCACTCTCTGTTTCTCTCTCTCTCTGTTTCTCTCTCTCTCTTTCTCTCTCTCTCTGTGTTTCTCTCTCTCTCTCTCTCTGGGAGGCCACGTGACAGGAGGAGAACTGAAAGGGTGTGCTGTTAGTAAGCTACTGCAAATTTTTGCATTTTACCTTCAAAATGTCAGTCACTGGCCTTCCAGCAACTGTAATAACAACTTTAAACGCCCTGCTGATCGACAACGTCCTATGAGCTGGAAAGTCGTGGGGAGAGCGGCAGGGTTGTGTTCGTCTTGCGACTGAAGCCAGCTGACAAGTCAGTGTCAACAGAAATGGTGGACCCAGTGCTGAACCATAACTCGGGAGTTCAGTACTATCGCAAAAAGCCGCCTTGCCAAATCCGTTGCGACCTCCAAAGAAGCAGACAACACCAAGAAAGACAGGCAAGTCATCAGTGTGACTATGACAGTGTCTTGGAAGAGCTGGTCTTGTGTGACATTGACTCCCTGCTCGATGTGGAAACAGAAAAAAAAACTAGCGTGTACACAGAACTGTGTGTCGACTGCAGTGAATGCCTCAGCCACACCAGATTCACTTGATCTACCCTGTGTGATCCAGCAACAAACAGCAAGATCGGTGTGTCTCCTGAGGCGTCTGATGTGCAGGAAGAGCAGACAGCTGGCTGCAGAGTGGATGGCTTTGATACTGGTATTGTGAAACGGTATGTGTCTACTCTAACTGACAAACGTGTGCAGCATCTATTACAGACAGCAAGAGAAACACACAGTTTCCAAAGGTTGTGGTACATAGTTCAGGCGATCAAAACATTGTGATGTGTGAATCAGATGACATCACCCTGGAGTACTCTTGTAATGGAGATACTGGCGAGGAATCTAAGTGTGTGTTCTGGTACATCAAGCAAGAAGAGAAAAACATGTTGCCAGAAGAACGTGTCAGGCTTGCCAGACTGGGTAAAGGGAAGCAGCGTCCTAACACACAACAGGCAGAGACAGTGACACGTGCTGAGCGGGAATTACATCTTCTTCGGGACCTGATCCGGTTTTACATGGGCTGACTTCGCTGGCTGCAGACTGGAAAAGGAAAGGCTGTTTTGAAAACTGAGACAGGACAATAATGTATCGAATTTTGATGTACATACCACTACTGCCATGGTTTCCATGTCACTGTAATCATGTCACCGCACTGCAGTGCTACATGGCTTGATTGCTAATAGCATTAAATTTTGTTCATTGTTCATTGTTCTCTCTCTCTCTCTTTCTCTCTCTGTTTCTCTCTCTCTTGTTATTGTCATTCTCTCTCTCTATCTTTGTCTCTCTGCCTCTTTCTCCTGTCATTCTGTCTCTCTCTCTGTCTGTCTCTCTCTTCTCTCTCTCCTTCTCACTCTCTCTTCTCTCTCTCTCTCTTCTCTCTTGTAATTGTCATTCTCTCTCTCTCTTGTTATTGTCATTCTCTGTATCTGTCTCTCTCTTGTCATTCTCTGTCTATGTCTCTCTCTCTTGTCATTCTCTGTCTCTCTCTTCATGTTTGATTATTATCATTGTCATTGTCACTCTCTCTCTCTCCCTCCCTCTCTCTCTCTCTCTCTCTCTCTCTCTTCTCTCTCTCTCTCTCCCTTTTTATCTATCTATCTTATATCTATTTCTATCTTATCTATCTATCTATTATCTATCTATATATCTGTGTCTCTATCTCTTTCTTGTCATTGTCCTCCTCTCTCTCTCAATAAAAGTCTATCAACTGATACATGGTTTGATAATGAATGTAAAAGAATAAAATGTAGGGTCAGAAAACTTGAAGTCTTACCCTAAAACATTAAAGAATGAAGAAAAAAACTTGTACTGTATCACAAGAAGGGAATATAAATACATGCTTGTAAGGAAAAAGAAAGAGTATAACAAAACATTACTTGCAGATATGATGTCTTCCATCACTTCTCCAGTTTAGTTCTTGAAGAAAATTAAGAAGGCTTCATTTAGAAAGAGTCAGCCAAAGAATAATATATCTGTCGACAGATGGTTGCAGCACTTCAAAACCCTGCTAGAGAAAGACTCAGTAGACAACTCAATGAACTCTGATGGTGACTATGAAGAAACTGAGTAAGATTTTGATCGTCCCATATCTAAAGATGAAATATTATTGGCACTTAGAAAACTTAAACATGATAAAGCAGCTGTTCCTGATCAAATCATTGGAGAATTACTAAAAAAATGGTGGTGAAAATGTACTCTTTTTGCTAAAGTTATTCAACAAAATCTTTGATAATGGTCTTTTTCCTGATAACTGGACTGAATCTATCATTCTAACATTGCACAAAAAATGTGATGCCATGCTTATTAGGGAACCAAACACAACTTTCTTCCATAACAACAGCTTCAATAGAATTCGGCAATATGTCTGTCCTCTATCCACTGTAGTGGTAAATATCTAGGGGTAGTTATCCATAACACGTCCCCATGCAAAAATTCATCACCCAGAACTGCCTGTGTGCTACTATCAATTACGGCGTATTAGTGCAGTTCGAAGTATATGTCCACTGATGCAACATCAAACTAGTCACGTCTCTCATTCTCTCACGTCTGGACTATTGCAATTCTCTTCTGGCTGGTCTGCCAGCATCATCTATCCACCCTCTTCAACGTATACAAAACTCTGCAGCTCGACTAGTCCTCAGAAAGAAAAAATCTGAGCACATTACTCCTCTCTTGCATCTCTCCACTGGCTGCCTGTGCCACAGAGGGTAAACTATAAGATCTGTACCCTCTGTTACAAAAGTCTCCACAAAACGGCACCTTCCTACCTCTGTGAATGTCTT
The DNA here is from genome assembly GCA_028751875.1 of Rapana venosa. Lineage (NCBI taxonomy): Eukaryota > Metazoa > Mollusca > Gastropoda > Neogastropoda > Muricidae > Rapana > Rapana venosa. The sequence continues at coordinate 4,493,998 of CM054163.1, forward strand.
CACTTGTACACTCCCTCTCGTTCCCTCCGCTCTGCTGCAGATACCTTGTGCTTAAGAATACCTAGATTCAACCAGTCCACTGTTGGCTGTCGCTCTTTCTCTGTTTCTGGTCCAGTGATCTGGAACGACCTCCCTCTCTCCCTTCGTCAAAAGCCTACTTATGATGCTTTTAAATCCAGCCTAAAGACGCATTTATTTCAAACCTAAGATTCTCTCCTCTTGTTTCATCTCATTTCTGTCCCTGCCCTCAATAACCAACTCCCCCCCCCCCCCCCCCCATTAGCCTGCCCGAGTGTACAACTTTTGTGTGTGTGTGTGTGTGTTGTTTACATTTTTATTTGTAAAAAAACTGTTAATTGTGCGCGTGTGTGTGTTTACATTTGAATTTGTAAAAATCTATTAATCGTAACTGGCTGCATGTGAAAGAATAGGATGAATGAGAGCGCTTTGATTTTTTTTTGGCAAGATTTAGCACTGTATAAATTCCATGTATTATTATTATTAATATGTTGACAACCCTAATAACTACAGGGGAATCTCTCTTAGTGATATAGGTAGTAAGCTGTACAGTACCATCATTCATAAAAGGTTACAGGAATGGGTTAAAGAAAAACAACATTACAGGTGAACACCAAGCTGGTTTTAAGAGAGGGTATTCCACTATAGATCATATGTTTACTCTACTTGCATTTATCCAGAAACAGTTTGCTCACAACTGTAAGCTCTATGTAGCATTTATTGACTTGGAAAACGCATTTGATTCTGTTAATAGAAACTTGTTATGGCCTATTCTCCTGAAAAATGGTGTGAAGGGTAAATTATTACGTTGTTTGAGAGCTATGTATCAGAATGTCAAAAGCAGAATAAGATGTGGATCTAAGCTGACGGACATAATATACTGCGCCACTGGAGTCAAACAGGGTGATGTATGTAGCCCTCTTTTGTTTTCTGTTTTCATTAATGACTTAGCCATAGAAGTCATTAAAAAGGGTAAACATGGTGCTACTTTCCCCCAAGATTTCACAGAATTGTTTATTCTTCTGCTTGCTGATAATGTCATCCTTCTATCTGAAACTTGTAGGCTTACAACAGCAGTTGAATAGCTTAAGCAGTGCTGCAACAGCACTTGATCTTATGGTTAATCCGAATAAGAGTAATAATTATAGTTGTATTCAGAAAAGGTGGTTATTTAGCTGCTCACGAAAACTGGCTGTAGAATGGAAAAGTCAGGCCTGTGATTAATGTATATAAATATCTAGGAATCTGTTTTTCTACAAAGCTTAGTTTTACAACTACTGGCAAGTCAAGGTAAAAGAAGCTTGTTAATTGTTTTGAAAAAAATACGATTATTGAATAATAATGCTTTTGACTTGTTGATTAAGATATTTGATGCACAAATACAACCTACTGTGTTATATGGCGCGGAAATTTGGGGACTGGATGCAGCTGTAACACATTGTGAATCAGTACACCTCTTTGCTTTAAAGCATTTTTAGGCTTAGATAGACGTACACCTAATGATCTTGTTTATAGTGAAACCAATAGATATCCTCTCTCTATTAATGCTGCTGTAAGATGCATTAGATATTCGATTAAGACTCTGCATATGGATGAGTGCAGGTTACCTCTAAGTCTTACAAGATGCTTTATGGTCTAGATGTCAAGGGGAAAAGCACATGAGCTTCACAAATACGTACCTGTTTTTGTGAACTTGGCTTTGTGTTTGTTTGGCTCAATCAAGGTGTCGGAAATTGTAGAGAGTTTATCAAGGTTTTCAGGCAAAGACTGATTGACTGCCGTTGGCAGCAGTGGAGTGGTCATATACAAAACAGTGAAAGATTTCAAATGTACAGACAATTTATAGGTTCATACGATGTCAAACTTTATCTAAAGCTTGATATGGACATACATTTGAAAAGAATTATGTCTAAATTTAGACTTGGTGTATCAGACATAAATGTTCATGAACTAAGATATATAGAACATGATGATGATGACCTCAGGCTGCTATGCCCATTATGTAAGCACACAGTGGAAGATGAAGTTCATTTTGTGCTGTGCTGTCCAGTATTAGAAGATGTAAGACAGAATTACATTCCGGTAAAGTATAGTAGACAGCCTAATTTATTTAGATTCTGTCTACTCATGGCATCTAGTCACCCTGAGATTGTGCGCAGCCTTGCTTTATATTTGTGTAAAGCCTTTAGAATAAGAGATATCTTGGTTTCTTAAGTCATATTTTTTGGAACTGATTTTTTATTGTGGTAGTTGTGGGTATACATTAACATTTTGGTTTTTGTGTTACTTATTTTTCTCACTAAAATACTAAGCAGATTGGCAACCCCCCTTCATGTATGGGCCAATGGCCTTTTTGTGAATGAATCTTTCGAAATCGAGTTCGAGTTTGAGTTCTCTCTCTCTCTCTCTCTCTCTCTCTCTCTCTCTCTCTCTCTCTCTCTCTCTCTCTCTCTCTCTCTCTCTCTCTCTCTCTCTCTCTCTCTCTCTCTCTCTCTTGTGTGTGTGTGTGTGTGTGTGTGTGTGTGTGTGTGTGTGTGTGTGTGTGTGTTCCTTGATTTAAAGGCAGATCAATACTTATCTATCATTCACGAAAACAACAACAACAACAATTTTAAAAAACCCACAAACCCACACCCAAAAATTATCCCAAACAGGATTTTATCCTGTCCCTCTTGGTTTCGCTTCCGCCTGTGATCGTCACAACCACTATGTGCCCCTGTCTCTGTTTGGTAAGCCACTTTGAGCAGCTGCACACACGATTCGTTTTTGCTCTACCCGCTTTGCTGAGTACTTGGGTTGTTATCTCTGGCTTCAGCGCCACAAGAGCTTGCTGATTACAACAGCCAGAGGGAAGCGAGCTGACGTGGTGAGGAAGATAATGTGCTGCTGAGGTAACACAGCAGATCCATGTTTTGGTTTGTTTCCTCTCGTTTCGTTTTGTTTTTGGGTTTTGTGTGTGTGTGTGGTGTGGGGGGTGGGTGGGGGGTGGGGGGTGGGGGGGCTGGGGGTAACGCGCCTGCTTAACCACTAGACTGCCTTACCCCGGAAATTTTCCGGGGCTAAACGTGCACCCTATACGCCTACAACCCGTAAAATTTCCGGGGTGTCGAACCGAAGTAAACAAGCCTGCTTCCTTGACTACAGTTAAAGGGAAATAACTCCAAACTTATTGAAGGTCACTCTCCTGTTGCTTGGCAACATTCAGCTGCAAAAACCGTACCAAAAACGATCGTTTTTTAGCTCGTATTTTGTGTTTTTATGCATGACTGTTTTGGAAGTTCGTGTTCAAAATGGCTGACACTTCTTGTTGAAGGCATAAGTAACTTTACACAGCTGTAAAATTGGCAAATAAAACTGTAGATTTACCTAACAGTGATGAAAACGATCGTGTATGATTCAGCTGATCGTGCATTTAAAAAAAAAAAGAATGAGGTTTGGCCTAGACTTATGTTTGACGTTATTGAGATCGGGAGTACTCAGAATGACAGTGATGATAAAGAAATCGTATTTTTGGTCAATTTTTTACATTTTAAATATATTTTTGGCAGTGAAATAGCATGCTAACTAATTTGAGCTTGCCTCGAAGTAATCTACGATATATATACTGTCATTAGGCAGACTATCAGGAATATTCATGTGGTAGTTTCTGAGTAAGAGGGATATGAACATAGCAGTGGTACATAAGAATTTTATTCCCCGGCATATAGGGTGCACTTGCACTGGCCGCCTCGGAAGTGTGCGATGGTCGATCTCTGTTTGGGGCCAGACATTTCCCTCCCCCCCCCCTACCCCACCCCTCCCCCCCCCTCGATATAAAAGAATAAAATAAAATAAAATAAAATAAAATAAACACACACACACACTCACACACACACACACACACACACACACACACACACACACACACACACACACACACACACCACATCGGAAACATTCGCACACATGCGCACGCATTTTTTTTTTTTTGGGGGGGGGGCGGGGGGTATAACATAAGCCAAAATTATTATTATAACGTGTCGCATAAGACACATTTCAATGAAATGAATACACTGTTCCATTAAGACATTGGACACAGGTCTAAAACAGTACCCACGCGCACACATTGTGATGAGGTAAATCAACTGCGGTTACCTCCAGAGGATATGACATGATTCCTGGTGCGGTGTGTAGGCTAGCTTCTTCTCACAGTACGACCAGTCCACTCCCGCGCTTCTTCCTTTTCAAATCAGACGTCTTCAAACCCGGCTCCCCAGCCATAGCTTTGTAATCAGCGGCATCGGGAAGGGAGACTGACGTCAATGCCAACAGGGAGGGAGACAGGGAGCGCACGCCCCCCCCCCCCCCCCCTCCCCCCCCACCCACACCACACACCACACCGCCCGCAACACCACATACACTACACAGCACCAGACAAGCACTCACCCACACACAAACACCATCGTCGACCAGCCCGCCATCCCATTCAAAAACCACACACGTCAAACCTACGAACAACACCAGCCCCGACACAACGCGGTGCGGACCGCGCGCCCACTAAACACACCACACACACACAACACACATTCCGACAGACACACACAGGAACAGTCAGCCGCAAACATCGTCATGTATGTCCGAACCGCCGGTCGTAGATTGCAGTGGAACGAACGGGGACTGATGACACAAAGCATGAGCGTTGGGCGATATGCCTCGGTAAACGGAATAATAAGAATATAAAATCCCTGTCCACACACGATGTCCGGCCCAACGAACACCGTCTGACACACCGAACTCATCCCCGACGTCCTTGCGCGCGGCAAGCTTCAACATCCTTCGAGCGTTTACACTGCCCAACCCACAGTTTCCACTTACCCACAGTCACAGGAATCATTAGTCGAAATTGTTCGGTCGAACTTTACTGTCCTTTCATTGTCCGGTAACGTCCGGGGTATGGGGCTGATGGTTGAGCGAACGGTGGACAGTGGCTCCACTTAGCGGGTCGTGGGCAGTGCCTGGGTGACACTAAGTCCTCCCTGTCCAATCACGGATGTCGTCGGCCCACTTTTCCTCTGTCTGCCCCGTCTTCTCTTCCCCTGGACTGTTCCTTGCAGGATGGTCTTTGCAAGTCCTTCTGAGCGTGTTACGTGCCCATACCATCTGAGTTTCCTCTTTTTCGCCGTGGTCAGTAGGTCTTCATAGTCCCGCACTTGTTGAGTGATCTTTCTGCGGCCTTCATTGTTGGTGACATGGTCCTTGTATGAGATGCCAAGGAGCCTTCTGAGGTATCTCATTTCTACTGCTTGGATCCTCCTTTGTAGGTTTGCGTTCAGTGTCCATGCCTCACATGCGTAAAGCATGATTGAGATGACTAGCGCGTTTAGTAACTTTACCTTGGTTCCTAGAGGGATGTTTCTGTCTCTCCATATGGTCTTCAGTCTTGCCATTGCAAAACAATAAGCAAGCAGTAGGGGAGAAAACAGAACGAATGAAGCCACTGAAAACATCCCCCCACTACCTTCAATCTTTAAAACAAACCATAGACATCATGACATTTTGGTAAAAGGGAGAGAGAGAGAGAGAGAGAGAGAGAGAGAGAGAGAGAGAGAGAGAGAGAGAGAGAGAGAGAGAGAGAGAGAGAGAGAGAGAGAGAGAGAGAATAACAATACCAATAACAAAGTCTTTTATTTCGAGGATAATGAATAAGCACTCATATGCTTTTTTTTCCAACATCCAATCCCCGCGCGTAGCAATACACCTTCATAATAAACCCAATACTCATACACTCACACAATAAAAACAAAGGGAAAAAGTCACTGTAAGAAAACAAAAAGAAAAACAAAAAACAAAAAGAAAAAACAAAATACAAAACGAAACAAACATACCAAAAAAGCCAAACTTATTAAGGCATAAAAATGAACATCTACACATTGTAAATAAGGTACAGAGAGAGAGAGAGAGGGAGAGAGAGAGAGAGAGAGAGAGGAGAGAGAGAGAGAGAGAGAGAGAGAGAGAGAGAGAGAGAGAGAGAGAGAGTGAGTGAGTGACAGACAGACAGACAGAGACACAGAGAGATCAGAGAGAGAGAGACAGACAGACAGACAGAGACAGACATAGACAGAGACAGAGACACACAGACAGACAGGCATAGACAGACAGAGAAAGAGAGTCAGATAGGCAGAGAAATCAGTTAAGCAATCAATCAATCAATCAATCAATCAACCAACCAATCAAATTCTTTTATTTCGAGGATATTAACTAAGCACTCACGTGTTTGTTTGGTGTGGGTTTTTTAAAATTTATTATTACATACGGTCCCCACACTTATTAGAGATACATCATAAAAATAATTATGAAAGAGAGACAGAGACAGAGAGAGAGACAGAGAGCTTCAGATGGGCAGGACACTGGTTTTGACTCTCCTAATCCTGCTATCTCAACCAATCACATAACGCATCAAGAGGGACATTACTCTGGCAGAAATGCATAAGGGCTGTTTTCTGTAGAGAGAAAGACATGCGCGGAGAATGAGCGGAAATTTCGTAACCATTGTTTTTTATCTACTCGTACAGCCCAACCGGGACACGGATTTCTGTTAGTTATACATGGACACAGAAGTGAAATTACCAGGGATAGACACGCGCGCATAACGCTGAAACGCACAGAATATATTCGAACGAACATATTCAAACTACAACTCCTGATCATCTCAAAATCTATACTGATGGGTCTGTTCTAAATACTGATGAGGCTGGTGCTGCTTTCGTTATTCCATCACTAAAAGTAGAACGAGCTGTCAACCTGGGAAAAAATAAATCTATATTTACAGCTGAGCTAACTGCTATGGTGTTGGCACTGTATTATGTACTTGACTTCCCTAAAGACATATTCAACATACTTTTGTGTGTTGATTCTAAATCTGTTTTACATGCTTTAAAAAATTATACTTTTAAATTAAGAAAAGACATAATCTTTGAAATCAGGCATCTGGTACACTTTTTATTTTTAAGAGGTAGTACTATTACTTTCTGTTGGGTTCCCTCACACACTGGTATCTTTTTTAATGACAAAGTTGACAGTCTTGCAAAATATGGAGCGAGAAATAAAAATAGTTCTTGTGAAATAAACGTTGCCTTATCTCTGCATGAGG
>CM054163.1:4506144-4528644 GCA_028751875.1 Rapana venosa
AACTGTTCACTGATCTGCCTTCTTTGAATCGAACAAATCGACTAGTTTCTTTTCTTTCACAATTGTATCAAAACAAAAACAACAACAACAACAAACAACTGTTAGACTTCATGTAGTAGTTGTCTCCAGCCCAGTCGTGTCAGAGTACAGTCAATGTTAACAAACAAAAACATCAAGCAAAGTGTTTAATCTCAAGCTGGTGACCACAGTTAAGCTTTACCTACGACCGAAAGAAAACTGCAGCTTCCATTATCACTTCAGAACACCAGTTGCTGATCAAAATGGCAGGCAAATCTATCATCCCACTAGCCCGCTTAACCAGCAGCCAACACTGCTCGATCTAGCTCCCATTCTCTTTTTCACCCGAGCGACCCGCATGTCAAGTCTACGTGGGCTTTCCCCTAACTCTGATGTGACTGGTTCTTGCTTTCCTTCTTTCTTTCTTGTTTGCCTTCCTTCCTTCCTTCCTTCTTTCTTTCTTTCTTTGTTCATACCACTTTAAGTCACAGCAGATTTCTCTGCGTGAAATTCGGGTTGCTCTCCCTGGGGAGAGCGCGTCGCCACAAGCGCAGTGCCACCCATTATTTTTTCTTTGTCCTGTCTGCAACAGTATTTGTTTCCCTATCAGTGTGTTTTGTTGGGGGGGGGGGGGGGGGGTTGTCTGCAGAACTTTGCGAGGGACAACTCTGTTGTTGCGGTGGGTTCTTTTACGTGCTTTAAATAATCATGTATAACAGACGGGACCTCGGTTTATCGTTTCATCCGAAAGACTAGCACCCAGACCACCACTCATTGTCTAATGGATGGGGGAAAAGTTTCGGGCCAAAACGGGATTCAAACCACCGCACACTTCCGACCCGGACTTTTCGCTTTCTAGGCAGGCGAGTTCTAGCAATGCCAGAACTAGCGAACGATCAGCCTCATCAGCCATGCCACTAAAGTAATGCTAAAAGTCATCTAGAGCCAAGGGTAGAAGAGATCATCACCGAAGAACAGGCAGGCTTCCGCCCAAACAGAAGTACCACAGAACAACTATTCAACCTGCGAGTTCTGTGCGAGAAATACAGCCAGCACCAACAGAAACTATACCACGTCCTTATAGACTTCAAAAAGGCGTTTGACCGTGTATGGCACGACGCATTATGGGCCACGATGAAGAAATACAACATGGGACAAAAGATCATCCAGACCATCAAAGAGCTATACGCAAAAGCCACCAGCCACCAGCGCAGTGCTTGTCCAAGGCACGGTTGGAGAATGGTTCCATACTTCAGTGGGAGTCCGTCAAGGCTGTCTGCTACGCCGATACTGTTCAATGACTTCCTTGAGTGCATAACGCCTGATGCCTTAGAAGATCACTCTGGCACAGTCAGTATTGGAGGGCGGATAATCACCAACCTCAGGTTTGCTGATGACATCGATGGACTGGCAGGAAACGAACAGGAACTAGCCAACCTAGTGTACCACCTGGACAAAACATCCTCCAGATACGGCATGGAGATCAGTGCTGAGAAGACAAAACTTATGACAAACAGTGCCCAGCCAACCACTACCAAGATCACAGTCAGTGGAAAATAACTTGAGGATGCAGATCACTTCAAGTACCTTGGAGCTATTATTACTGAAGAAGTTCAAAGATCGAAATCCTCGCAAGAGCTGCACAGAAAATAGCAGCAATGGCGAAGCTCAAGACCATCTGGAAAGAACGAAACATCTCTCGCAGGACCAAGCTCAAGCTACTGCATGCACTTGACATCTCCACACATCTGTATGCATGCGAATCCTGGGCATTGAATTCCGATCTACAAAAGAGGATCCAGGCTTTGGAGATGAGATGCCTCAGAAGACTCCTTGGCTTTTCATACACAGACCACATTATCAACGAAGAATTCCGACAAACCATCACCCAACAAGTAAAGCACTACGAAGACCTGCTGACCACAGTCAAGAACAGGAAGCTCAGATGGTATGGACATGTGACAAGGTCAGATGGGCTCTCCAAGACCATACTGCAAGGAACAGTGCAGGGGAAGAGAAGGCGAGGCAGGCCGAAGAAAAAATGGACAGACAGCATCACTGAATGGACAGGGAAGAGCTTCTCCACAACCCAGGCACTTACCCACAACCGCTGCAAATGGAGCCAACTGGTGCAACGTTCATCACTGCAGTGCCCCTACGACTAAAGGGGGGGGGGGAGGGTGCGGGGGCTACAAGAGCAGATGAGATGATGAGGCAGGTGTGTTACCTATAGACTACCGATCCACCCCCCAAAATCGTTGTTTTTATTTATTTATTTATTTATCCAGTCATTTGAAACAAAATGCCATAGAAAACTGCTGGGCATATCCTGGAGAGAACGAAAGACCAATGAATTTGTCAAGAGCCAAACAACACGCTGGCAGGTCCACAGGAACCCCTTCTCACCATTGTCAAGAAGAAAAAGCTGACATGGTTCGGCCACGTCACCCGCCACAACACTCTGCCAAAAACAGTACTGCAGGGAACACTCGAAGGTGGCAGAAAGATGGGAAGACAGAACAAGTCATGGATGGACAACATCAGAGAATGGACCAGGATGAATGACTCGGCACTACTGCGCAAGAGCCGAGGACGGAGATGGATGGAGGAGGCTTACCACGGCATCGTCTTTCGTGTCTCCTCCAAGACCGCAAAGGTCACGGGACTGATGATGATGATGATGATTCATTTATTTATTGTTATATTTAGACTAGACTAGCCTATCAGACTATACTAGTCTAGAACGTTGGCTTAAAAAACGCAACCTCACTTCCTCCTTTTTGGATAAACTCCACAACTGTAAAATTACTCCAAAGCCCCTCTGACAAAAAGACCAAGGTGCAGCTAGGGGCCTGATGCTGTGTAAGACACTGACACTGTTCCTTCCTCCATCCACACTGACACCTTGTGTGTGTGTGTGTGTGTGTGTGTGTGTGTGTGTGTGTGTGTGTGTGTGTGTGTGTGTGTGTGTTATTGTATTGTATGTTTATTTCTAGGATTATGGAAAAAATAACTCACAACACCAACAGACCACAGCATGTTCGTGCAAAAAATATTTTCATCAGACACATTGACCTATATACTCTCTCTCTCTCTCTCTCTCTCTCTCTCTCTCTCTCTCTCTCTCTTATATATATATATATATTATATATATATATATATATATATATATATATATATATATATTTATATATATATATATTATATATATTTAGAGAGAGAGAGATTTTTAATTTATATCATTTCTAGTCAATAGTCTACTATAGTATATACCTACCTTGGTGTGAGTGTGTGTGTGTGTGTGTGTGTGTGTGTTTCTATGAAAAAGATTTCTATGATTGCTATGAATGGCATTCTTCGTTTAACAACGCATGCATTGGTGAATGAATATTAGTTTTACTGAGAAATATTATTACCAGTGGCTTGCACATGTTTTGCCTGCTCATGAAGTCTCCAGAATGTTCTACAGTATTCTAAGAGGTTCTAAAAGTTTCCAGATAGCCTCACTGTAACCGGAGATGTCTGTGTAGTTTGGTAATGGTCGGGAGAATTCCTTACGTTTCTGGAACCTTCCAGTGGCTAGTAGAAAGGGCCCTGGTACTGTATATATATATATATATATATATATATATATATATATATATATATATATATATATATATATATATATATATATATACAAGGGGCTGTTATCGCACTGGAGGGAGGAGAGGGCGAGAGACGGACAGATAAAGGGAGGACAGTCCGAGGAAGAAAGATGAGAAGGAAGGAGAGTAGGAAAGGCCAAGGGGAGGCAAGTTGAGATTGCCTGAAGAAGGGGAGATAAGTTGAAGGACTAGAAGGAGAGCTATGAGGACTGAGAAAGTCATTCACTGATGGAGCTTTTGTGTAGTGAGTGTAGTCACAGAGTTTTGGCTGCTGATCCACAGTGTTTATGGAAAGGAGTTTTCCCTTTTTGTTTTGGAACTTTTGCATTGGAAATGGATATTGTTTTGAACTGATTTAGTAGAATAAAAAGAAATCCAACTTGATTCCTGAGTCAACTTGTGCTCTGTCTGGATGTGATTCACGAGAGATGGGAGAAACCAACTCTTGGCATTTCAGTCAGCGTTCTACGTCCACTGGAGTGTTGTCAAATCAAAGAGTTAGTTCTTCAAAGAACCACGTGACAGTGTGCAGGCATGCGTGTATATGTGTGTATATATGTGCGTGTGCGCGTACGTTAGTTATTTTTTCAGGTTAATGTCCTTCCACTAAATAATGATATCAGACGTGTGAGCGTGTGTGTGTGTGTGTGTGTGTGTGTGTGTGTGTGTGTGTGGCTTGTGTGTGTGTGAGTATGGGGAAGGGGGTGGGGGGTGTATGTGTGTGCGTGTGTATGTATATATGTATGTATGTACGTGAGTGAGTATGCATGCGTGTGTGTATGAGTGTATGTATGCGTGTACGTGAGTTTGTATGTATATGTGAGTGTGTGTAGGTACGTGTGAGTGAGTGTGTGTATGAGTGTGTGTGCGTGCGTGCGTGCGATTGTATGTGTGTGTGTGTGTGTGTGTCTGTAACAGAGAGAGAATGTGTGTGAAATAGTAAGCACGTGAGCATCAATGCATGCGTGTGTGAGTGTGTGTGTCTATGTGTGTGAGTGTGTGTGCGTGTGTGAATGAAAGTGTGTATCTGTATGTGCGCGCGCGTGCACGTGCGCGTGCTTATATTATATGTGTGTGCGCGAGCGAGCGCGCGTGTGAGTGGGCGTGTGTGCCTGCCTGCCTGCCTGCCTGCCTGCGTGAGTGTGTGCGTGTGTTATGTATGTGTGAGCGTGTGAGCGTGTGCATGTGTGTGTGTGTGTGTGTGTGTGTGTGTGTGAGTTAACAGCCTATGAAACAAACTGCTAAGGAGAATTGAGGGAGAAAACAACTTAACATGTAGTGTGATGATTAGACTACAGGGGTGAAACATCAAGACCATTTTTCAAAATCTACAACGAGTCAATGATAACAACTAGAATAGAACTCCGCAATTAACTAACAATGAAACTATAACATGCAAAAGGATTTGGACTATAGATACGTTTACACAATAATAATGTGGATATGTGGGAAATTCTGCAGAGAACTATATCATTGTTTAGGATGTTTTTAAGCGTCACAGGTGATTCTAATGAGGATGGATCTTTCAGTGTAATAGACAAGATTTCTTTGATTTTAGGACAACCAGTTAGCAGATGTCTAACACTTATTTGTTTTCCACACATGCACAGTATGTTCTTACAATATTTTGTGCGAAGGTTATTTAAACGGAATCCATAAACCAAGCTTGCGATTTGTCTGGAAATAGACATAGATGGCTTTGTGTAGAGAGGTTTAATATATTGTACATCCGTCATATTTAGGCAATTTTCAGAGTTAAAACAGTTTGAATTTTGCAGCCTTTTAATTGCCTTATCATAGGAAATATGCTTTAAAAGTTCATAGCCCTCATGCAGGTCTAGGGGGATATTAACTAACAGTGATCCTTCAACACTGCCTGCTCCTCGTGGCGCAGCTCTATCGTCCGTTCATTAGGAATGATCCCACAGTGAGGAGGCACCCAGCAAAACGTAACGCCAGTGCCATTCCGGGCTAGTAGGTGAACAACATGGTTGATTTGAGTAATCATTTCTAGTCGAGTATTTTGATTTAAAGAATTTCACGTGCACAACACAGACTTAGAGTCAACACATAGTACGATATTTAAATATTTCTGAGGTAATGCAACAACTCAGCTGGAATGTTGTCAGCCCCTGCTGACTTCCCCTTTTTCAGCGATCTGACTGCTGTTTCCACTTCTTCTCGGAGGATAGGGTGACTGTCTGTGTCTTTGCTTTCGGGTACATTAAGGACTTCTGGATCTCCTGCGGTTCTATAGTTATACAGGTCGGAGCAGTATTCTGTCCATCTGTTCAGAATATCCTGGTCGTCAGTGAGACACTTCCCATTTTTGTCTTGGATTGTTAAACCTTTTCTCTGTTTCGTGCTAGTCAGGTCTTTCACCAGCTGATATGCTTTCTTGCTATTGTTTTTCTTGATGTTCTCTTCAATGTCTTGGCACTGTTCACCGATCCATTTCTCTTTTGCCTCCGTCATGGACTTCCTGATTCTTTTGTTGACTGCCCTATATTGTTCTGCTCTTTCTTTTGTTTCATTTTTCTTTTTCTTCAACTCTCTACGCTTGTCGCATAGTTGTAGGATGTTAGGTGTGACCCATGGTTTTTTGACTGGTCGGCGTTTGCCAAGAAGCTCGTTTGCTGTTTCAGTCACTGCTGTATTGAAACTATTCGTCAGTGTGTCTATGTCTGAGTCTAACACAGTAAGTGCTGCAAACTTTCCACCTATCCTTGCTTGAAAAATTTCTAATACCTCTGGGTCCTTCAGCTTCTCGAGGTCAAATTTGATCCTGATGTTGTTCCGCTTGTGGATTTTCTTTAGACGTAGTCGGAAAGTCATCATCACAAGATCATGATCACTCCCTATGTCTGCTCCTGGAAAACTTCGTGTCTGTGCGATGTTAACGCTAGACTGAAACCGTCTTTTCACCATGATGTAATCTATTTGGTTGTGGTGTTCTCCATTTGGGCTATGCCACGTCCATTTTCTGGATTTCTTGTGTGGGCCAAGTGTATTCACTAGCTGGAGGTGGTTGTTACTGGCAAACTCCAGGAGTCTCAAGCCTCTTTCATTTGATTGGTTATTACAATGTGGCCCACAAACGCCCTCCCAGTCTTTCCATGCATCTTCTCCTACCTTGGCGTTCCAGTCGCCTTGCACAACGAGGATGTCTTTCTTGGGTGTTTGATTCAGAACCTCTTGTAGCTGGTCATAAAATTCTTCTACGGCTTCATCTGTGCAGTCTGATGTAGGGGCGTATGCCTGTACTATAGTTATGTTAAAGGGGGTTGCTCTCAGGCGGATGGTAATAAGTCTGCTGGACACAGGCTGACAGCTCATGACGGTGTTCACGGTGTCTTTGTGAACGAGAAACCCACGCCGTGTTCATGTTTATCCTGTTTTCCACTGTAGTATAATTTGTGGTCTTCCTGGGTCGTTGTTTCTCCCATGTTTTTCCACCTGACTTCGCAGAGCCCAAGGATGTGCCAATGATATCTGGACATCTCATGTGTCAGTTCTTCCACTTTGCCTGCAGCTCTTAGTGTTTGTACATTCCATGTGCCAATGATGGTGTTGTGTCTGGCACGAATTTTGCTGCGTTTTACATCAGTAGCATACTTTCGACATCTGTCCTGATGAGCAACAGAAGGCGCGGTCCTTGGTAACCAAAACATACGGCATGGAAATCAGTGCAGAGAAGACCAAACTGATGACTAATAACACCAACGGCATTAGCACTGATATCAGGGTTAATGACCAGAAGCTGGAAACAGTTCAAAGCTTCAAGTACCTGGGAGCCATTGTATCCGACCAGGGATCCAAGCCAGAAGTAGTATGCAGGACTGCACAGACAATAACAGCTTTGTCAAAACTAAACACCATCTGGAGAGATAAGAATATCTCACTTATCTCCAAGATCAGACTAATGCGCTCCCTTGTCATATCCATATTTCTGTATGCCTGTGAATCATGGACCCTGACTGCAGATTTGGAGAGAAGAGTACAGGCAATGGAGATGAGATGCTTTCGGAGACTCCTTGGCATCTCCTACAAAGACCACATAAGCAACGAAAGCGTGCATAACAGAATCCAGCAAACCATTGGACCCTATAAGAACTTTCTAACGATCGTGAAAAAGCGTAAACTTAAGTGGTATGGGCATGTCACAAGATCCCAAGGAATTACAAAGACAGTTTTGCAAGGCACTGTCCAAGGAGGAAGAAGAAGAGGCAGACCAAGGAAGAGCTGGGAGGATAACATCAGTGAATGGACAGGCCTAGAACTCAACAAAACCCTGAGAAAGGCAGAACAGAGAGAAGAATGGAGGGAACTGGTTGCTGAGTCTTTGAGGGTGCCCCCACGGTCGTCAGACTACGGGACAGATAGATAGATAGATAGAATGCAACAAGATAACTGAGAGCCATTAATATTGCAAAGAGCTCTGCAGTAAAGATAGAAACGCCACAAGTAATATGGTATTTTTTCTCAATGTTAAAAGCTGGTATAACAAAAGCTGCCCCTACCTGTTCGTTATCAAGTTTTGATCCGTCAGTGTATATTAATAGTGGTCTCTATTAATAGTGGTCTGAATAGTGAGTGTCAATGTGCGAATTCACTGAGCTGGCAAGGATGTTAGGTGAATTGTTTTGATTTGTATGACATATGTCAAGTATTGGTTTATTCATTCCCCATTCAGGGGTATCTGAAAAAGGAGTTGTAACAGCAAGAGCGTTTTCATTAAGATTAGAAGCTTTGAAGATATTGGCAGTGAACGTCTTTATAGATGTCAGCGATACAATTGACCTAGCTCGTTTGGCAAAGTCTATGTCTGATCGTAAGCTAAGTTCTGTCTGTGAAAAGTTTTCGTTTGAATAACATCTCAAAACATACTTTGCAGCGCAGAATTCTCTGTGTTCGTCAAGAGGTAGCACTCCTGCTTCCTTGTAAGAGCCTAAAGTATACGCGTGGAAAGGAACTCCAAGAGATAACTTAAGCGCGTACGTGTGTGTGTGTGCGTGTGCTTATGCGTGCGTGTGTGTAAAAGTGTGTGGTGTACAATCATGCTAATATACCTCATTTTCTGTTTAGGAATAGATGATTTTATAAGTATTCTGTATCCAACTTTTAGAAAGCAAAGAAAAAATTAGCAAACACAATGGGCGTTAGAACCAATTCTTTTTTTAAAATCCACTTTCAAAACCTTTCCCTGATTTCTGTCTTGGTTGCAGGGCTGGTAGCTGGGACGTCCTTTGATGTCCTTGACCTTGTTGAAAATAGATCTGGACAACACATCTACTGCCACTTTGATAAAGCACATCGTTATAGCACCGTTACTTGGACTTTGACTACACATTCAAACAAGAGCGTGTCTCTTGGAGCTTGTGAGCGCCTTGTGGATAAATGCACCTCTACACACCCGGGCTATAATTTGACCATTGATGATTCTTATAGCTACTTCCATCTCCACAACGTTTCCAGAGAGATGGGCAAACAAGTCATCTGCTCAGTGAGGACACCGGACAGCCGGACAGTATCTAAAACTTCTCAGCTGAATGTGTACCGTAAGTCGGAGTGTGTGTGTGTGTGTGTGTGTGTGTTCATCTATTCAATTTCTTTATGCCAAAAAAGATATCAGACCAGTTTCTTTAAAATAAGAGTGTCTATGAACTACAGACACACAAAGTAACCTTGTGACCCTAAAATTATCAACATGACTGTGTAACTTGCACAGCATCAAACAAAGGGAGACAATAGCGGTGTTTTTCTCATTTCTGACAGTTGTGATTGGTC
This sequence comes from Rapana venosa, assembly GCA_028751875.1. Taxonomy (NCBI): domain Eukaryota; kingdom Metazoa; phylum Mollusca; class Gastropoda; order Neogastropoda; family Muricidae; genus Rapana; species Rapana venosa. Next base: position 4,515,597 of record CM054163.1, read on the forward strand.
GAGGAACAAAAGATTCTAGTGTATTGTAACAGAGTGGACATGTATGATGTCCCATCTCTGCACAAACCTCAGGTACAAGGTACAGTCTCACAGTTATGATGTGGCCTCTATAAAGAGGCTGCAGCATAAATTCTACATTTCACCATGTAGGCAAAGTGTATACAATGGACGGTTTTCAACCACCACCCAAGGAAACAGAGTACTGCACAATAAGCAGGCGTGACCCAATATAGTAACACGTCGCTCTGATCACATGGGAGGTCATCTAGTTACCGCACCATCAGAGTATGTTCAAAGGTTTGGTTATTTCCTGACTAGATAAGTCTGTTCGGAAAACCGTCAACCATTTCTGCTCTGCATGGTGAAGCTGTTGTTATTCTGTTCCCTCATTTCCTGTCTTCTTCTTTGGGTCATTGTAGGAATCATCAGCCGCCATGTCAGCAGTGTTGTTGTTGTTGTTGTTGTTGTATATGAGAACAATAATGATAAACTGCTTGCTTGTTGTTGCTATGCTGATCATGTTCATCATGCCAGTGTTGTTGTTGTTGTTGTTATACATGAGAACAATAATGATCAGCTGCTTGCTTGTTGTTGCTATGCTGATCATGTTCATCATGCCAGTGTTGTTGTTGTTGTTGTTGTTGTACATGAGAACAATAATGATAAACTGCTTGCTTGTTGTTGCTATGCTGATCATGTTCATCATGTTATAATTGTTCCATGAATAAACCCTGTTTGAACCAAACTATCATGAAGAAAACTACTGGGAATGAACCACAACTGTCCCAAGGTAAGAAGAAGTACAGGCGTCATTGATTATCTCCCTTGAAAACATGGCTGCAGTTCCTAGAGCACCTAGGTAGAGGGGTGTGGGGGTGGGGGGCAACCGAACATATGGCGAGCTGTGTGTGGAATCGTGTCAATCTGTGTGGAATCCATGTTAACTCTGTGTTGGACAAATCTATGTTAACTCTGTGTTGTGAGAATCATGTTAATGTGTTGTGTGTGTGTGTTGTGTGTTGTGTGGTGTGTATGTTGCTTGTTGTTGTGTGCTGTTGTTCTCGTGTGATAAGCCATGTTAAACTCTGTTGAAAATTCCTATGTTAACTCATGTGTGGAAAATCCATGTTATCTGTGTGTGGTGTGTTCTGATGTGTGTGTGTGTGTGTGTGTGTGTGTGTATGTGTGCTGTGTGTGGAAAGCCCATGTTAACTCTGTGTGGAAAATCCATGTTAACTGGTGTGTGGAAAATCCATGTTAACTGTGTGTGTGTTGTGTGTGTGTGGAAAGTCCATGTTAACTGTGTGTGGGAAAGCCATGTTAACTGTGTGTGGAAAAGCCATGTTAACTCTGTGTGTGGAAAATCATTGTCAACTCTGTGTGGGAAAAGCCATGCTAACTCTGTGTGTGGAAAATCCATGTTAACTGTGTGTAGAAAATCCATGTAAACTCTGTGTGGAAAATCCGTATCAACTCTGTGTCGAAAATCCACGTTAACTGTGTGTGGAAAATCCGTGTTAACTGTGTGTGGAAAAGTCGTGTTAACAGTGCGTGGAAAAATCCATGTTAACTCTGTGTGGAAAATCCTTGTTAATTATGTGTGTGGAAAATCCATATCAGCCTGTGTGGAAAATCCATGTTAACTATGTGTGTGGGAAATCCATGTTTACTGTGTGTGGAAAATCCATGTTAACTGTGTGTGGAAAATCCATGTTAACTGTATGTAGAAAATCATTGTCAACTCTGTGTGGGAAAGCCATGTTAACTCTGTGTGTGGAAAATCCATGTTAACTGTGTGTAGAAAATCCATGTCAACTCTGTGTGGAAAATCCGTTTCAACTCTATGTAGAAAATCCGTGTTAACTGTGTGTGGAAATCCGCGTTAACAGTGTGTGGAAAATCCATGTTAACTCTGTGTGGAAAATCCATGTTAATTCTGTGTGTGGGAAATCCATATCAGCCTGTGTGGAAATCCATGTTAACTATGTGTGTGGGAAATCCATGTTTACTGTGTGTGGAAAATCCATGTTAACTGTGTGTGGAAAATCCATGTTAAGTGTGTGTGGAAAATCATTGTCAACTCTGTGTAGCAAATCCGTGTTAACTGTGTGTGGAAAATCCATCTTAACTCTGTGTGTGTGGAAAATCCATCTTAAGTCTGTGTGTGTGGAAAATCCATGTCAACTCTGTGTGGAAAATCCAAGTTAACTCTGTGTGTGGAAAATCCATGTTAACTGTGTGTGGAAAATCCATGTCAACTGTGTGTAGAAAATCCATGTTAGCTCTGTGTGGAAAAATCCATGTTAATTCTGTGTGTGGAAAGTCCATGTCACTTCTAAATAGAAAATCCACGTTAACTGTGTGTGGAAAATCCATGTCAACTGTGTGTGGAAAATCCATGTTAACTGTGTGTGGAAAATCCATGTCAACTGTGTGTGGAAAATCCATGTCAACTGTGTGTGGAAAATCTATGTCAACTGTGTGTGGCAAATCCATGTCAACTGTGTGTGAAAAATCCATGTTAACTGTGTGTGGAAAATCTATGTTAACTATGTGTGGAAAATCCCGTGTCAACTCTGTGTGGAAAATCCAATGTTAACTGTGTGGAAAATCAATGTTAACTGTGTGTGGAAAATCCATATCAAGCCTATGTGGAAAATCTATGTTAACTGTGTGTAAAAATCCATGTTAACTGCTTGAGGAAAATCCATGTTGACTGTGTGTGGAAAATCCATGTTAACTGTGTGTGGAAAATCCCGTGTCAACTCAGTGTGGAAAATCCTATGTTAACTGTGTGGAAAATCCATGTTAACTGTGTGTGTGGAAAATCCATATCAAACCTATGTGGGCAATCCATGTTAACTGTGTGCGAAAAGTCCGTGTTAACTATGTGGGGAAAATCCATTTCAACTCTGTGTGTGGGAAATCCATGTTAACTGTGTGTGAAAAATCCGTGTTAAGTGTTTGTGGGAAATCCATGTCAACTCTGTGTGGAAAATCCCTGTCAACTCTGTGTGGGAATCCATGTTAACTCTGTATGTGGGAAATCCATGTTAACTCTGTGTGTAAAAAAATCCAAGTTGACTCTGTGTGTTGAAAAACCGTGTCAACTCTGTGTGGAAGATCCATGTTAACTGTGTGTGGTAAATCCATGTTAACTCTGTGAGGAAAATCCATGTAAATTATGTGTGGGAAATCCATGTAAACTCTGTGTGGAAAATCCATGTTGATTCTGTGTGGAAAATCCATGTTAACTGTGTGTGAAAAATCCATGTCAACTGTGTGTAAAAAAAAACCATGTCAACTCTATGTGGAAAATCCATGTTAACTGTGTGTGGAAATCCATGTTAACTGTTGTGGAAAATCCAGTGTCAACTCTGTGTGTGTGAAAAATCCATGTCAACTGTGTGTGGAAAATCCAAGTTAACTGTGTGAGAAAAATCCAAGTTAACTATGTGAGAAAAATCCATGTCAACTGTGTGTGGAAAATCCATGTTAACTCGGTGTGGGAAATCTATGTTAACTGTGTGTGGAAAATCCATGTTAACTGTGTGTGGAAAATCTATGTTAACTGTGTGTGGGAAATCCATGTTAACTGTGTGTGGAAAATCCATGTCAACTGTGTGTGGAAAATCCATGTTAACTGTGTGTGGAAAATCCAATGTTAACTCTGTGTGGAAAATCCATGTCAACTGTGTGGAAAATCCATGTTACTTGTGAAAATCCAGTTAACTGTGTGAGAAAATCCAGTTAACTTGTGGAAAATCCATGTCAACTGTGTGGAAAATCCATGTTAACTGTTGTGAAAATCCATGTCAACTCTGTGTGAAATACCATGAACTGAAATCCATGTAACGTGTGTGGAAACATATGTCAACATCACTGGGAAAATCCATGTTAACGTGTGTGGCAAAACCATGTCAACTTGTGTGGAAAACCATGTAACTGTGTTGGAAAATCATATAACTCGGTGGAAATACACATACATACCAACACAAACCAATAACAACAACCACCAACAACAGTAAAACCAACACCACCAAACCACACACCACAAACCACCACACCAAACCACAACACCACAACAACAAACCACACCAACCACACCACACACACAACACCACAACACAACAACAACACACACCAACACCACACCACCAACCAACACCAACACCACCACAACAACAACCACCACACAAACAACAACCAACACCAACACAACACCACCACAACAACACCACAACACCCCCACACACCACCACAACAACAACAACAACACAACCACACGCACCACACACCACCACCACACACCAAACAACACACAACACACCACCACCACCACCACCACACACCACCACCAAAACAACAACACAACAACAACAACAACACCACCACCACACCACCACCACCACCACCACACACACACACAACACACAACACCACACCACCCACACAACAACACAACACCCCAACACCACCAACACACAAACCAACACACCAACCACACAACCACCACCACCAACAACAACAACAACAACAACACACCACACCAACACAACAACACCACCAACCACAACAACCACCAACAACACCAACACACCAACACAACCAAACCACAACAACAACAACCAACAACAACAACCACACACCAACCAACCACCACCAACCACACACACAACACACAACAAACAACAACCACACAACACCACCACCCCAACACACTAACAACAACCACCACAACAACACCACCACACAACAACACCAACAACAACAACAACAACAACAACAACACCCAACCACAACAACAACAACACAACACCACCAACACCACCACCACCAATAACACAGCAACAACAACACCACCACCAACATCAACACCACCAACAACAACACCACCACCACACCACCACAACACCACCACCACCACCAACAACAACACAACACCAACAACACCACCACACCACACCACAACACCACCACCACCACCACCAACAACAACAACACACACCACACAACACCACCACCACCACCACAACCACAACACCACCACCACCACCACCACCACACAAACAACAACAACAACAACAACACCAACACCAACACCAACAACAACAACAGCAGCAACAACGTGTGTTTAAAAATTAATATTTTTCCATCTAAACAAGGACCTTTCTTGACGCTCTCCTTCAAAAGCGAGATTCAGATTCAGATTCAGATTATTAATTTTTTTATTGTCATTTAAGTCATGTAGACTTATTCGACACAAGAACGAGGGGTTGGGCAGTTCGGTCATCTGAGTGGGGCAGTGGTCTTTCTTTGCAGGGGTCCCTCTGCTGGACAGCTGCAGCCTGGACATCTCTCAGCACAACTGGTCAGTGGTCATCTCCTGTGAGGTGACCAGGGCCTTTTCCACAGCTGGAGTCTACGCACTGCAGGTGATGGAGGTCTTAGACATACGTGCCTCAGACATCATGGATATTGTCATGGGAGACAGAACTCCACACGTCTGTGCTAAAGTAAGTTCCTCCCTTTTTTGAATCTGCTTTGTGGGTTGTTTTTAAAAAAAATTTTATTTAGTCATTTATTTATTTATCATTTCATTCATTCATTCATTCATTCATTCATTCATTCATTCATTTATTTATTTATTTATTTATTTATTCATTCATTTATTTATTTATTTATTTATTTATTTATGTATCTTACTGATTTATTCTTTTATATCAAGGATAATGGAATAAGCGCTTATATGCTTTTTTTATGTGCAGTCCCCGTGTGTATGCGGTTTTGTAAAGTTTGTCATCAGTTCCCATTGGCACACAATGACGTACTCTTTCAAAAAGCAGAACAGGATTTAACGTGTGCCCAAGATGTTCTGCGTGCGTTTGTACACTAAGCCTCGGTTTGTAGTCGAATCCGAAAGACTTTTGGGGAGAGTGGAGTCGGCACTGATGTTCACTCCGGGGGGAAAAAAATCTCCTTGAACGGGATTCGAACCCGGGTCGTCAGACAGCGAGCGCGATGTCCTAACCACTGGGCTATCCCGTCCCCTTGAGCAGAAGGAGTCACATCACTATTATTCCTAAGTAACGAAACTTGGCTTTTGACATACAATGAGATCATTTGTTCGTTTGTTTGTTTGTTTGTTTTGCTTGTGTGTGTGTGTGTGTGTGTGTGTGTGTGTGTGTGTGTGTGTGTGTGTGTGTGTGTGTGTGTGTGTGTGTGTGTGTGTGTGTGTGTGTGGGGGGGGGGGGGGGGACGGGATAGCTCAGTGGTCAGAGCGCTCGCTTTTCCCAAGCCAATGGTAAGCAGCATTAACCGTGGTTACCAACTGGATGGGTGAGGGTTTGTGCCACGCCTTGGCTTCAGTACAGTCCCCAGCGAGGGAGGGGAGATGGGCGCCGCCCTCAACATGCTGGCTCCTAGAGAATCTGAGGTCTGACGCCTCGCTCCCTTACGACCACACAGGTTATGGGACACCTTACATCTCTTCTCACTCTTCTCGACTCACCCGCAGCCTTTGACACTAGAGACCACTCGATTATCCTCTCCCGTCTTAAAAAAAAAACCACCGTTTGGAATGAATGGCACAGCCCTCACCTGATGTAGTTCATACCTTACAGACAAACTTCAGACTGTAGCTGTGAACAAGATTCAATCAATACCTGCCAAACAAAATGTGGAGTCTCGCAGGGATCAGTTCTGGGTCCTGTTCTCTTCACACTCTACACTGCTCCACCGTCATATAATAAATCGTCATCAGATCAGCCATTAATTTTATGCAGACGACTCTCAGATTCTGAGCAGTGATACTCCTGAAAATCTGCCTTCTCTCTTAACAAATATGTCCTACTGGATGTTACTGGATGAACTTGGGAGGAGTAGCAGTCTGTCTTTGCTGAATATAGTAAACATTTGACTTTGTTTATTTGTTTACGGGAAATCTGTTTGTTTATTAATCGAGAGAGCGAGAGAGAGATTGTGTGTTTGTGTGGGTGTATGTGTGTGTGTGTGTGCACGCGCTCGTGCATGCGTGTATGTGTGTGTGTGTGTGTGTGTGTGTGTGTGTCGGGGCAAGGGGGGGGGGGGGGCGATGGGGGAATTGGTGTGGTTGGCAATGTATGGGAGAAGAAATCTCAAAGTGTCAATAAATGTTGAATGATCAAAAACAACTGTGCTTTATGAACCGATTGAACTACAGTGAACAAAAATGGAAAGCTGCGTTTCTGAATATTCCTAGCATCATTTATTCATTTTTGTTCTTTATTTTATTCTTTTATTTCGAGGATAATGGAATAAGCAATCATGTGCTTTTTCCATTCAGTCCCCGTGTGTATGCAGTTTTGTCAATTTTGTCATCCATTCCCACCGACATACAATGGTCTACTCTTCCGAAAAGCGAACGGGTTTTAGCGTGTGTGCGAGATGTGCGTGCGTTCGCACACGGGACCTCGCTTTATAGTCTCATCCGCAGGACTTTTGGGGAGAGTGGAGTCGGTACTGATGTTAACTCCATAGAAAAAGTCCTCTTGAACGAGATTTGAACCAGGGTCAGCAGATCACGAATACATTACTCTAACCACCAGGCTATCCCGCCCCTGTGTGGTGTGTGTGTGTGTGTGTGTGTGTGTGTGTGTGTGTGTGTGTGTGTGTGTGTGTGTGTGTGTGTGTGTGTGTGTGTGTGTGTGTGTGTGTATGTATGTATGCGTGCGAGCGCGCGCGGTGTGTGTGTGTGTGCATGCGTGCGTGTGTGTGTATGTGTGTGTAGGTGGGTGGGTGGATGTGCGCGCGCGCGCATAAATGTATGTGTGCGTATGTGCGTGTGCGTTGCGTGTGCGTGTGTGTGTGTATGTGTGTGCGTGCGTGTGTGTATGTGCGTGTGCGTGTGTGGGTTGTGGTGTGTGTGTGTGTGTGTGTGGGGGGGGGGGGGGTATGTGTGTGTGTGGTGTCTGTGTGTCTATGCATGTGTGTGCACTCTCTTTCTCTGTTTCTGGTCCAATGATCTGGAATGACCTCCCTCTCTCCCTTCGCCAAAAGCCTACTTATGGCACTTTTAAAATCCAGCCTCAAGACATATTTATTCCAAATCTGATTTTCGCCCTCTTGTTTCATCTCAAATCTATCCCTGCCTAAAACAGCCAAAATCCCATCACTCTGCCAAAGTGTATAATCTTCGTGTGTGTGTGTGTGTGTGTGTGTGCGTGTGCGTGTGTGTGTGTGTACATTTGAATTTGTTAACTCCGTTAATTGTTATTGGTTGAATGTGTAGGGGTGTGTTGAGTGCAAGCGCTTTGATTTCTTTTTGCAAGATATAGCGCTATATAAATTCCATATATTATTATTATTATTATTATTGTTGTTATTATTATTACTATTATTACTATTATTATTTTTATTTATGTATGTGACAATGACAATGACAAATTCTTTTACTTCGAGGATTATGAATAAGCACCCATGCACTTTTTTTTTTTTACATCCAGTCCCCGCCCTAAGGGTTATATGAGGGAGAGAGAGAGGGAGGGAGGAAAAGAGACAGACAGACAGAAGCAGACAGAGAGACAGGGGAGAGAGACAGAGAGTGTGTGTGTGTTGGGTGGAATTGCACCCAAGACTGTTCCCGATTTTTGGTCCACTGCTGTCCCCCAATGTAGTGCCTGTGCGTGTGGTGTGTGTGTGCGTGTGTGGTTTTTGGCGTGTGCCGTGCGCGCGCGCAGCGAGCGCGCAGCGAGTGCGCACTTGCACAGATACGCGCCGGCATGTCCGTGCACACATAAGAAGTCTATACTTCTATTTCAGGGACGGAGAATAGCATGCCTAACCCAGGCCAAGGTTGCCTTTGGTCACTCGCTGACCGCCTACACCGACAGCAATGACCACAGGGAGTACTACAGGGGCCGTGTGGTCCACTCCTGGACTATGGCCATTGCCCCTACCCTGGGCCCCATAAGGATGATGATAATCAGCATGTGCACTGGGAACACCCCTTCCTCTTGCGCTCGATTCCTCCATGTTATGGTGGACTTCGGTAAGTTCGTGTGGAGTTGGGCTTTTGCTTGCTTGTGCTGTGCCGTGCTGTGCCGTGCTGTGCTGTGCTGTGCCGTGCTGTGCTGTGTTGTGTTGTGTGGTGTGGTGTCGTGCTGTGCTGTGCCGTGCTGTGCTGTGCTGTGCCGGCTGTGCTGTGCTTGTTGTGTGGTGTGTCTGTGCTTGCTGTTGTGTGGTGTCGTGCTGTGCAGTCTGTGCCGTTGCTTGTGCTGTGCTGTCTGTGCCTTGTGTGCTGTGCTGTGCTCTTGTGTTTTTGTGGTGTTGGTGTTTGTGCTGTGGCTGTGCTGTGCTGTGCTGTGCCGTGGGCCCTGCTGTTTCTGTGTCTGTTTTTTTGTGTGGTGTGGTGTCGTGTGTGCTGTGCCGTGCTTTTGTGCCGTGCTGTGCCGTGCTGTGCTGTGCTGTGCCGTGTGTGGTATGGCTGTGCTGTGCTGTGCGTGCTGTGCTTTTTGCTGGTTTTTTGTTTTGGTGTCGTGTGTGCTGTGCTGCTGTGCTGTGCTGTGCCGTGCTGTGCCGTGGCTGTGCTGTGTTGTGTTGTGTGGTGTGGTTTTCGTGCTGTTTCTGTGCCGGCTGTGCTGTACCGTGCTGTGCTGTGCTGTGCTGTGCTGTGCCGTGCTGTGCTGTGTTGTGTTGTGTGGTGTGGTGTCGTGCTGTGCTGTGCCGTGCTGTGCCGTGCTGTGCTGTGCTGTGCTGTGCTGTGCTGTGCCGTGCTGTGCTGTGTTGTGTTGTGTGGTGTGGTGTCGTGCCGTGCTGTGCCGTGCTGTGCCGTTGGGTGTTTTTCCGTGCTGTGCTGTGCTGTGCTGTGCCCTGCTGTGCCGTGCTGTGCTGTACCGTTTCTGTTTCTGTGCTGTGCTGTGCTGTTTCTGGTGTTTTTGTTGTGTTGGTGTGGTGTGGTTGTGGGGCTGTGCTGGGGCTGTGCTGTGCTTTTGTTGTGCCGTGGCTAAGGCTTGGAAGCAGAGGGGTGGTGTTGCATCCTGCTGGGTTGGATTGGGTTGTTGTGTGTTGGTGGGGTGTTGAAAGTGTAGTTGTGTGTAGTGTTGTGCTGCATACTGATGTGCGGCATTTTGTTTTGGGGGGGGGGGGGGTTGGGCGCTGTGTTGTAGTGCTGTGTTGTGTAGTGTTGTTGTGTGGCATTGTGTTGTGCTGTGTTGTGTAGTGTTGGGTAGTGTTGTGTGGCGTTGTGTTGTGCTGTGTTGTGTAGTGTTGTGTAGTGTTGTGTGGCATTGTGTTGTGCTGTGTTGTGTAGTGTTGTGTGGCGTTGTGTTGTGCTGTGTTGTGTGGTGTTGGTGTGGTGTGGTTCGTGTCGTGTCGTGTGGTGTGAAGGGCTGTGGTGTGTCGTGTTGGGGTTGTGCAGTGTTTGCATACCGTTGTGTTGCACACTGTTGTGTTGCTGTGTGGCGTTGTGTTGTGCTGTGTTGTGGTGTTGTGCTGTGTTTGTGGTGTGTGCTGTGTTTTGGTGTTGTGCTGTGTTGTGGTGTTGTGCTGTGTTTTTGGGTGTAGTGCTGTGTTGTGGTGTAGTGCTGTGTTGTGTTGTGCTGTGTTGTGTTGTGTAGTGTTTTTACTGTCTTGTGTTGTGTTGTATCGTATTGAGTTGTATTGTATTGTGTTTATTGTGTTGTATTCCATTGTATTGTGTTGTATGGTATCGTGTTGTGTTGCGTTGTCGTGTATTGTTGTGCTGTTTCGTTGTTGTGTTGTGTTGTATTGGATTGGATTTTATTGTGTTTTATTGTCTTGTGTTGTATTGTGTAGTGTTGTACTGTGTTGTGTTGTGTGGTATTGTATTGTATATGCTTTCAGTCACAGCATATTTCTCTGCTTGAATTTCGGAATTCTCTTCCCGTGGACAGTGTGTCGCCACAACAGCTGCGCCACCCATATCTGTTTTTCTTGTCTGCAACTGTATTTGGTTTCCTACCAGAGTGGGGGGTTTTGTTGTTGGTTTTTTTTACAGAATTTTGCCAGGGACAACTCTTTTGGTGCCGTTGGTTGGTTGTTTTTTTACGTGTGCTAAAAAAGTGATGCACACAGGACCTCGGTTTATAATCTCATCCGAAAAACTAGCACCCAGACCATCACTCACGGTCTTAGTGGAAGGGCGAAAAGTTTCGGGCACAAACGGGATTCGAACCACCACACGCTTGAAACGCAGGACTTTTCGCTTTCTAGGCAGGCGCGTTACCTCAAGACCACTGGTCCACTGAAGAGGTCTAAATCAAATTCCTCCATAATATTGACTGAGTGTTAAAGGTTGGATGTTCATAGATGGCTTTCCTGTGCCTTTTACACTCCCGCTGATATTGTGGTGTTGTTGTTGTTGTTGTTGTTGTTCTGGTGGTGGTGGTTACTGTGGTTGGTGTTGTTATTGTTGGACGTTCCTGAGCCGATCATTCCTAGGGTTAGCAAGGAGATGCAATCCATCTCCCTCCTCACACCTGCACAATCATTGATGCGAATCCATCTACATCTCACACCTGCGCAATCATTGATGCAATCCATCTATCTCCTCACACCTGCACAATCATTGATGCAATCCATCTATCTCCTCACACCTGCGCAATCATTGATGCAATCCATCTATCTCCTCACACCTGCACAATCATCGATGCAATCCATCTATCTCCTCACACCTGCACAATCATCGATGCAATCCATCTATCTCCTCACACCTGCACAATCATTGATGCGATCCATCTATCTCTCACACCTGCGCAATCATTGATGCAATCCATCTATCTCCTCACACCTGCACAATCATTGATGCAATCCATCTATCTCCTCACACCTGCGCAATCATTGATGATCCATTATCTCCTCAGCCTGTCAATCATTGATGCATGCCATCTATCTCTCACACCTGCACATCATTGATGCGATCCATCATCTCTCATACCTGCACATCATTGATCAATCATCTATTCCTAACCGACAATCATTGATGGCAATCATCTATCCCTCACACCTGCACAATCATTGATGCAATCCATCTCCTCCTCCACCGCGCGAATAAACATTGATGCAACCATTCCCTCCCACCTGTAATATTGAATGCAATCCATTATTCCTCACACTGCACAATCATTGATGCAATCATCTTCTGCCATCTGACACAACAGGATACCTGAAATGTAGCCGTCTGTCGTCTGCACTAACTTCGGTACGGCGCCATGTAATAAGACATAATGACAGGCACGTCATTACCGCGTCGCATGTAATAAGACATAATGACAGGCACGTCTGTACCGTGCCCATGTAATAAGGCATAATGACAGGCACGTCATATACCGTGCGCATGTAATAAGCAATAATGATGCACGCATTACCTGCGCTGTATAAGGCATAGACGGCATGTACCCGCACCATGTATAAGCATATCAGGCGATGTGATATACACATGTATTACCATATGAGGCCGTGTGGTGAGAGCGGATGGCCAACTGAAGTATCGGGTGACAGTATGCCAATGCGCGGACAGCGCGGGAAAGAACCAGGTGAGGGAAGCGTGCAGCTGTCAGTGTTGTTTGTGGGTCATATCTTTTGCTGCTGTGGCTTGTGTGCTGTATGTTTCAGTTTGATGGAGGCCAAAAGCACTGTGTTGTACCAGACATGTCATAAAATGCAGCAGATTTTTTTTCTGTTGGACAAAAAAAGCGCTGTTTTGTAAAACAACAACAACAACAACAAACAACAAACAAATAAGAAGCAACGTTGTTTGGGATGCAGCAGATGTTTCTGTGGCCAAAACTTCGTGCTGTACTAAACATTCCTTATCTACTTCTCTCGTTTGTTTTACCGTCAGATGTGTTGGGAAAAATAATGGCTGTATGTCCTTTCCAGCTCCTCTCGTGGGCCGTACAGCTTGGTGTGCAGGGTTATTATTCTCCATCAGCCACACCATCTTCTTCCTCAGGTCGCTGTATAGCGTGCCTCTCTGAAGGATGTGCTCGCCAGTCTGGTTTTCTTGACCACAGGGGAGAAGGAACGAGTTTCAGCTTTGTGGACATGT
>CM054163.1:4543644-4581144 GCA_028751875.1 Rapana venosa
GAACTGTATATTATATATATATATATATATATATATATATATATATATATATATATATATATATATATATATATATACACACACACACACACACACATACATATATCCAATTTTGGGGCTTTTTCGGAATCAGGAGATGATAAATGGAAGGGGCGTTGTCAGCACCATCTAGTCTTCCTGCATTTTGGAAGAAGATGGTTGAGGAGTTTTGTCATTAATTTGCTTTGTTGTTGGTTTGTTTGTTGTAATTGTTGTAGTTGTTCATTTTTGTTTGACATTTTGCTTTTGCCTTTTGGTTAGCAGTGCGAGTACTTGGGGAGGTTCGAAACGTTGACTTTGAGCTTGGAGCAGCCGCTGTCAGTGGCTTTAACTTGGAGCAGCCGCTGTCAGTGGCTTTAACTTGGAGCAGCCGCTGTCAGTGGCTTTAACTTGGAGCAGCCGCTGTCAGTGGCTTTAACTTGGAGCAGCCGCTGTCAGTGGCTTTAACTTGGAGCAGCCGCTGTCAGTGGCTAGAATCTGAAGTCGGAATGTGGCTACCTTAATAGTGGAAGGAAAAAAACCAGTCACATAAGCAGAAATTTCACTATAAATAAACCTGGGAACTCTAGCAGTGAAACGGGAAAAAAATCGTTTCTTGTAAGAAAGGATCGCCATGTATTATAAAAAGGATGAGAAGAGAAAGAAACTAACATTTTTCACCAAGACCAACGAGGATTTATTCCAGGTAAACATATAGGAGATAAGTCTACGAACTATATCAATGTACTATGTTATTTTTAGATTAAAAATTTGCCAGGACTCTTAGTTTCCATCGACTTTGAAAAGGCATTTTGCTTAATCAACTGGGTGCTTATGTATCAGGTACTTCAGGCATTTAAATTTTGGTAGGAGAATACAGAGATTATGGACATAAAAAAAATCATATGTAATTGTAAATGCATAGGTAGTGTTCATTGAGTTTCTACATTGAAAGAGGATGTCGTCAAGGTGATTCAATATCACTGCATCTGTTTGTTATGTGTGTGAAAATACTTGCTTGTAAACTACTAGAAGACAAGGAAATCAAGAAAATGGAAAGAACAGGTACTAACATCAAAATTTATCAACTTGTCGACGATATTTCCTTTGCTTTAAAAAGTGATCTAAACTCATATGAAAAAGTATTCCCAACTCTTGAAATATCTGAAACTTTCTCAGGGTTGCAACTTAACCATGAATGAAAGGTCACATCTGGCTAGGCAAAAATAAAAACTTGCCCAATATTGTAATCTGAAAAAAAGAAGAATGGAGGTGGAACCCAAATAGTTCTAGGATTCTAGGTCTATAATTCAGAAATAACTTAGTAATATGACTTCGACCCGGAATAAGTGATTTAAAATATATGTTTCATCGCCACAAAGCAAACGATCCATCATGTGCCTGTGGTAACGCGCAAGAGACAGCCGAACTACTATTTGCTGTTCTGCCCTAACTTTGATCTAATACTACCTAAACAATTGCCTCCCTTCCCCCTGAGTATGTTCATTTTCAAATTCTTTTATTAGGTAGCCCTGAATTCAGTATGAAAACAAACATTTATATTGTTGAAATTGTCCATCAGTTTATATCTGATTCAGAAAGATGTTTGTAATATTTCTTGTTGGATGGTAGCCTATTTGAGGTTGTCTTTATTCAGGCTGGAGGTACTTAATTAACTCTTTTTGCTCTCCCCTGATGTATGTATGTGTGATTGTTGAAAAGAAAGCAAGAAACATTTTGTAATAAAGAATATAAATTTTTGTAATTATTACTGACATAGTACACGATTTATTTAATAATTGTCCTGCTTATGTAAATTATACCCTTGGTATTATATTAACTAATAGCATTCTTGGCCTTGTGGATGTTATTTTCCTAAATATTATTGCTCTCCTCTCTCTCTCTCTCTCTCTCTCTCTCTCTCTCTCTCTCTCTCTTCTCTCTCTCTCTCTCTCTCTCTCTCTCTCTCTCTAGTTTTCCTATTCCAACTATTTTTGTTTGTTTTTATGTGTGTTTATTTTACAAATGGATATGTTTCTTTGTGTTGTTTTCCTTGTTCCTGACATTAGCAAAGATTGCAATTGATGAAAATGTTTGTTGTTGTTGGTTTACATTTTGCAGCTCAGCAGCGGTTATGTTCATGTTAATCTTTATTGTTTAATTGAGCACACCATAAGCTACAAGCTTGTTGTTGCTATGATTCCAAAATGCTGTTTGTTTTCAATGCTTATACTCATTTCTGAATAAAGCTATTTAAACCAATATGTCTGAAATCACTGCAGTCGGTGAGATGCTAGAAGTAAGATAACTAAAACCTGTTCCAAAGCTAGTGTACAAGAATGACTTCCCCTCTTGGTGAAGCAGCAGTTCTGAAGTCATGATATCATCAAAGTTACTATACTTGAGGATATTACTTCCCATCCCTCCCGATTCCCGAAACAAACCAATCACAACAAACATTAACATGATTTCTAAGACATGGGACAACAAAACAGATAAAATCAAAAGAAAATAAGCTGTGCAAACCATTTAGAGTGCTGGATTAGGAGTACCTTACATCAAGAGATATGTCAAACTGCTAAAGCCTTTCCTGGATTTGAAGCGCCCACGAAGAACAATACTCCACCCAGTTTCCCAGACACCGATTTGCTTGAGGATTTTCCCCGGATAAATAACAGGGAATGCAGAAACACCTGGTTAACCAAGAAGCAACATAACAGGGAATGCAGAAACATCTGGTTAACCAGTTAGTCACATAACAGGGAATGCAGAGACACCTGGTTAACCAGTTAGTCACATAACAGGGAATTCAGAAACACCTGGTTAACCAGTTAGTCACATAACAGGAAATGCAGAAACACCTGGTTAACCAGTTAGTCACATAACAGGAAATGCAGAAACACCTGGTTAACCAAGCAGTCACATAACAGGGAATGCAGAAACACCTGGTTAACCAGTTAGTCACATAACAGGGAATGCAGAAACACCTGGTTAACCAGTTAGTCACATAACACGGAATGCAGAAACACCTGGTTAACCAGTTAGTCACATAACAGGGAATGCAGAAACACCTGGTTAACCAGTTAGTCACATAACAGGGAATGCAGAAACACCTGGTTAACCAAGCAGCCACATAACAGGGAATGCAGAAACATCTGGTTAACCAGTTAGTCACATAACAGGAAATGCAGAAACACCTGGTTAACCAAGCAGTCACATAACAGGGAATGCAAGAACACCGGGTTAACCAAGCAGTCCCATAACAGGGAATGCAGAAACACCTGGTTAACCAGTTAGTCACATAACAGGAAATGCAGAAACACCTGGTTAACCAGTTAGTCACATAACAGGGAATGCAGAAACACCTGGTTAACCAAGCAGCCACATAACAGGGAATGCAGAAACACCTGGTTAACCAGTTAGTCACATAACAGGGAATGCAGAAACACCTGGTTAACCAGTTAGTCACATAACAGGGAATGCAGAAACACCTGGTTAACCAGTTAGTCACATAACAGGGAATGCAGAAACACCTGGTTAACCAGTTAGTCACATAACAAGGAATGCAGAAACACCTGGTTAATCAAGCAGCCACATAACAGGGAATGCAGAAACATCTGGTTATCCAGTTAGTCACATAACATGGAATGCAGAAACACCTGGTTAACCAGTTAGTCACATAACAGGGAATGCAGAAACACCTGGTTAACCAGTTAGTCACATAACAGGGAATGCAGAGACACCTGGTTAACCAGTTAGTCACATAACAGGGAATGCAGAAACACCTGGTTAACCAGTTAGTCACATAACAGGGAATGCAGAAACACCTGGTTAACCAGTTAGTCACATAACAGGGAATGCAGAGACACCTGGTTAACCAGTTAGTCACATAACAGGGAATGCAGAAACACCTGGTTAACCAAGCAGTCACATAACAGGGAATGCAGAGACACCTGGTTAACCAGTTAGTCACATAACAAGGAATGCAGAAACACCTGGTTAACCAGTTAGTCACATAACAGGGAATGCAGAAACACCTGGTTAACCAGTTAGTCACATAAAAGGGAATGCAGAAACACCTGGTTAACCAAGCAGCCACATAACAGGGAATGCAGAAACACCTGGTTAACCAGTTAGTCACATAACAGGAAATGCAGAGACACCTGGTTAACCAAGCAGCCACATAACAGGGAATACAGAAACACCTGGTTAACCAGTTAGTCACATAACAGGGAATGCAGAAACACCTGGTTAACCAGTTAGTCACATAACACGGAATGCAGAAACACCTGGTTAACCAGTTAGTCACATAACAGGGAATGCAGAAACACCTGGTTAACCAGTTAGTCACATAACAGGGAATGCAGAAACACCTGGTTAACCAAGCAGCCACATAACAGGGAATGCAGAAACATCTGGTTAACCAGTTAGTCACATAACAGGAAATGCAGAAACACCTGGTTAACCAAGCAGTCACATAACAGGGAATGCAAGAACACCTGGTTAACCAGTTAGTCACATAACAGGGAATGCAGAAACACCTGGTTAACCAGTTAGTCACATAACAGGAAATGCAGAAACAACTGGTTAACCAGTTAGTCACATAACAGGGAATGCAGAAACACCTGGTTAACCAAGCAGCCACATAACAGGGAATGCAGAAACACCTGGTTAACCAGTTAGTCACATAACAGGGAATGCAGAAACACCTGGTTAACCAGTTAGTCACATAACAGGGAATGCAGAAACACCTGGTTAACCAGTTAGTCACATAACAGGGAATGCAGAAACACCTGGTTAACCAGTTAGTCATATAACAAGGAATGCAGAAACACCTGGTTAATCAAGCAGCCACATAACAGGGAATGCAGAAACATCTGGTTATCCAGTTAGTCACATAACAGGGAATGCAGAAACACCTGGTTAACCAGTTAGTCACATAACAGGGAATGCAGAAACACCTGGTTAACCAGTTAGTCACATAACAGGGAATGCAGAGAACACCTGGTTAACCAGTTAGTCACATAACAGGGAATGCAGAAACACCTGGTTAACCAGTTAGTCACATAACAGGGAATGCAGAAACACCTGGTTAACCAGTTAGTCACATAACAGGGAATGCAGAGACACCTGGTTAACCAGTTAGTCACATAACAGGGAATGCAGAAACACCTGGTTAACCAAGCAGTCACATAACATGGAATGCAGAGACACCTGGTTAACCAGTTAGTCACATAACAAGGAATGCAGAAACACCTGGTTAACCTGTTAGTCACATAACAGGGAATGCAGAAACACCTGGTTAACCAGTTAGTCACATAACAGGGAATGCAGAAACACCTGGTTAACCAAGCAGCCACATAACAGGGAATGCAGAAACACCTGGTTAACCAGTTAGTCACATAACAGGAAATGCAGAGACACCTGGTTAACCAAGCAGCCACATAACAGGGAATACAGAAACACCTGGTTAACCAGTTAGTCACATAACAGGGAATGCAGAAACACCTGGTTAACCTGTTAGCCACATAACAGGGAATACAGAAACACCTGGTTAGCCAGTTAGTCACATAACAGGTAATGTAGAAACACCTGGTTATCCAGTTAGTCACATAACAGGGAATGCAGAAACACCTGGTTAACCAGTTAGTCACATAACAGGGAATGCAGAAACACCTGGTTAACCAGTTAGTCACATAACAGGGAATGCAGAAACACCTGGTTAACCAGTTAGTCACATAACAGGGAATTCAGAAACGCCTGGTTAATCAAGCAGCCACATAACAGGGAATGCAGAAACACCTGGTTAACCAGTTAGTCACATAACAGGGAATGCAGAAACGCCTGGTTAACCAGTTAGTCACATAACAGGGAATGTAGAAACACCTGGTTATCCAGTTAGTCACATAACAGGGAATGCAGAAACACCTGGTTAACCAGTTAGTCACATAACAGGGAATGCAGAAACACCTGGTTAACCAGTTAGTCACATAACAGGGAATGCAGAAACACCTGGTTATCCAGTTAGTCACATAACAGGGAATGCAGAAGCACCTGGTTAACCAGTTAGTCACATAACAGGGAATGCAGAAGCACCTGGTTAACCAGTTAGTCACATAACAGGGAATGCAGAAACAACTGGTTACTCAAGCAGCCACATAACAGGGAATGCAGAAACACCTGGTTAACCAGTTAGTCACATATCACGGAATGCAGAAACACCTGGTTAATCAAGCAGCCACATATCAGGAAATGCAGAAACACCTGGTTAACCAGTTAGTCACATAACAGGGAATGCAGAAACACCTGGTTAACCAGTTAGTCACATAACAGGGAATGCAGAAGCACCTGGTTAACCAGTTAGTCACATAACAGGGAATGCAGAAACAACTGGTTAATCAAGCAGCCACATAACAGGGAATGCAGAAACACCTGGTTAACCAGTTAGTCACATAACAGGGAATGCAGAAACACCTGGTTAACCAGTTAGTCACATAACAGGGAATGCAGAAACATCTGATTATCCAGTTAGTCACATAACAGGGAATGCAGAGACACCTGGTTAACCAGTTAGTCACATAACAGGTAATGCAGAAACGCCTGGTTAACCAGATAGTCACATAACAAGGAATGCAGAAACACCTGGTTAACCAGTTAGTCACATAACAGGGAATGCAGAAACACCTGGTTAACCAGTTAGTCACATAACAGGGAATGCAGAAACACCTGGTTAACCAAGCAGCCACATAACAGGGAATGCAGAAACATCTGGTTAACCAAGCAGGCACATAACAGGGAATGCAGAAACACCTGGTTAACCAGTTAGTCACATAACAGGGAATGCAGAAACACCTGGTTAACCAGTTAATCACATAACAGGGAATGCAGAAACACCTGGTTAACCAGTTAGTAACATAACAGGGAATGCAGAAACACCTGGTTAACCAAGCAGCCACATAACAGGGAATGCAGAAACACCTGGTTAACCAGTTAGTCACATAACATGGGAATGCAGAAACACCTGGTTAACCAGTTAGTCACATAACAGGGAATGCAGAAACACCTGGTTAACCAAGCAGTCACATAACAGGGAATGCAGAAACACCTGGTTAACCAGTTAATCACATAACAGGGAATGCAGAAACATCTGGTTATCCAGTTAGTCACATAACACAGAATGCAGAAACACCTGGTTAACCAGTTAGTCACATAACAGGGAATGCAGAAACACCTGGTTAACCAGTTAGTCACATAACAGGGAATGCAGAAACACCTGGTTAATCAAGCAGCCACATAACAGGGAATGCAGAAACATCTGGTTATCCAGTTAGTCACATAACAGGGAATGCAGAAACACCTGGTTAACCAGTTAGTCACATAACAGGGAATGCAGAAACACCTGGTTAACCAGTTAGTCACATAACAGGGAATGCAGAGACACCTGGTTAACCAGTTAGTCACATAACAGGGAATGCAGAAACACCTGGTTAACCAGTTAGTCACATAACAGGGAATGCAGAGACACCTGGTTAACCAGTTAGTCACATAACACGGAATGCAGAAACACCTGGTTAACCAAGCAGTCACATAACAGGGAATGCAGAAACATCTGGTTATCCAGTTAGTCACATAACAGGGAATGCAGAAACACCTGGTTAACCAAGCAGTCACATAACAGGGAATGCAGAAACATCTGGTTATCCAGTTAGTCACATAACAGGGAATGCAGAGACACCTGGTTAACCAGTTAGTCACATAACAGGGAATGCAGAAACATCTGGTTAATCAAGCCGCCACATAACAGGGAATGCAGAAACATCTGGTTAACCAGTTAGTCACATAACAGGGAATGCAGAGACACCTGGTTAACCAGTTAGTCACATAACAGGGAATGCAGAGACACCTGGTTATCCAGTTAGACACATAACAGGGAATGCAGAAACACCTGGTTATCCAGTTAGTCACATAACAGGGAATGCAGAGACACCTGGTTAACCAGTTAGTCACATAACAGGGAATGCAGAAACACCTGGTTAATCAAGCAGCCACATAACAGGGAATGCAGAAACACCTGGTTATCCAGTTAGTCACATAACAGGGAATGCAGAAACACCTGGTTATTCAGTTAGTCATGTAGTATTTTGTTTAGAGTGCGAGTAGATAATTTTTAGGTGGTTTTCAGGTGTGTGTTTTTTTAAGTATGAAAAAATGCACTGTGCACTTGTTTTTGTGATTGAGGACATAGAGCAATACCAGGTAGTCAGGAGAAAGCTGGAAATCATCATCAAACGAGGATTGCTTGTATTCCTACAGCCTTGACCCCGCACATGCATATTGCGGTTAGGAAGCTAGCAGACGACAAAGGACTGAGGGAGGTACAGTGTTTGCTGAAATTTAAAAAAAAATTCAAACCTACCAAATTTGTTCCAAATCACACAACGAGTTTTGAGTCAGAGGCTAGTCTTTCACCAAAAAGTGGGTTTTATTTCAGTGGATGCCTTAGTTAGTGCGTGCAGAACGAATGCAAGAGTTAGATATGAACATAGAAGGCAAACTGGCTTTTGCTATCAGCTTCCCCTTTCTTTCTGCTAACGGACAGAGGGCAGGGGAGATAAGAGGCATGAAAGCCTTGTCCAGCCTAAGCCTGCAGGCTGGCTGGCTGGCTGGCTGGCTGTCTCAAGCCTGCTAGGCTACACAGTTGGGGGAGGCAGTATGAACGTGGCCGTTCAAGTACTGGTGCTGTACTGTGCATGCAAACTGTTTTTCCTTTTCCCTTTGTTGTCAGAATTAAATAGTGAAACACATATATAGTGTATATGTTGAGTGAAGAGCGAATGGGAGAGTGTCCATCTTAAGAGAGAAAAGTGGCTGTTGTACACACACACACACACACACACATATATATATATATATATATATATATATATATATATATATATATATATATATATATATTATATATATATATATATATCTCTCTCTCTCTCTCTCTTCGGAATCATGTCCTACCTCATGAATATCTGAGCACTTTCATTTGTTGCTTTACAAGATTCAGCGCTATATAAATTCCATGTTGTTATTATTATTATTATTCTCTTCTGACAGAGAGACTTTATTCAAACTTAGCTAATTCCATGGTCAAGAGTCAAGTTGCATGAGGCTGCTGATGACAAGGATGATGATATTTCTGTTTCTGCCCAAGTCAGTGTTGTACGCGTACTTTGTCAATGCCAATCATTCATGTGACAGTTGGTTTTGTTGACTGAAATCCTCCATGCCCCCAAGAGGGGTGAAAGGCGAACTTAATCTGGAATCTGGATTCTATGTACGTGCCCTCCACACACACACAAACACTCACCACACACATACACACACCCCACACATACACATACCCACATACACACACACCACACTCACATCACACACACACCACACACACACCACACACACATACACACACACTCACATACACTCACACACATGGTCTGCTGAAGGGGATTTTTTTTCCTGGAGTCAACATCAGTATTTCCCTGAAAGCCCTTTGGATGAGACTATAAAACAGAGGCCTGTGTGTACATGCATAACATCTTAGGCATATTTTTTTATATTAGGGGGGGGGGGGGGGAGGGGGGTGCTGCCTCATCCTCTGTGAGCCACAGAATCGGAGACAATTTTCTTTTATTCCACGATGATCAATGAGGATGATGAGATAATGCTTCCTATGGAGGTGCATCTGCTTTTTGAGACAACGTGACAAGACTGTACTCTATGCTTCCTATTCTTCTTCTTCTTCTTCCTTTTTTGTCACGTTTCTCCCAGGGGAGGTTTGACATTGATGAGCCTTCTCCATCTCTGTTTTGAGCTTCCTCCTTATTTATGCCCCCCTTTTTCTCAGATCATCTGCAATACAGGCAGCCCAGGTTTTGCTAGGGGCCATTTAAAAAAAAAAATGCTTCCTATCATAAAAATATATCCCAGCATCAACTTGACCCGAGAGATACAGACACCTGCAGTGCTGGTCAGACCATTTGAGCAACGCTCTCAAACTCGCATCCCTAAAGTGGATGGAGAAGCTCGACTGTGTGGTCCCAGTCTTCCCACTGAGCCCACAGCACACTCACTCTGGGTAGGAGGAGCAGGCCAGAGTTGGAAAACATCCCTCTGACTCTTCTGGGATTCAAAACCCCTGACCTTCCAGGACGTAACCCCAGGCATTACCCTACTGCGCATAATTATGTGAACAAGTTTGCTGTCAACAGGACGTCGCTAGCTGACATCTTTGCTTTCTCTCCATTTTTCAGAAGTTCCTGTCTGGTTCCAAAGTAAAGAGCTAGCTATTCTCACACTGTTAACACAAGGCAAATCCCCCCTGGGAATGCCGGGGGCCTGTCAGTATAAACAGCATCCCCACCTTCTGAAACTTCCCCCTTTTCTACTCCTCTCTTTGTTCTGCCTTTTCCGTTTTTTCCTGCCACCTCCTTCTGGAACATTTTCTGTCCTTTTTGTTCATTCTCCTGCCTTTCTTCTCGATATAAAAGAATTTAAAAATAAAATGAAAAAATAAAAAAAAGGTTTAAAAGATAAACATTACCTACCACACAGATGTCACATGTGCTGGGCTTAACTTGGCAGGTGCTAAAAACCAAGAACTATTGAAAACAAGAATGGATATAGGTTACTAAACATAACAAACTGTACACCGGTACACATGCCTGTACCCACACATATCCATACTCACACATATCCATACTACAGACACACACATGTCCATACTCACAGATACACCCATACTCATGGATACACATAAATATCCATACTGACAGATACATGTATCCATACTCACAGATCTATACACACACACTCACACATATATCCATACTCACAGATACACACACACACTCATATCCATACCACAGACACATTTATTTTATCCATACTCACAGACAAACACACGTGCCTGCACACATACCCTAACACACACATGCCTACACACATACATAATGACAGGCACACACACACACACACATACACCTGCCCCAGGCACATACATGTATATTCACAGACACACTCATACAATGCCATCCACACAGAGACATTCACACCCACACACATGCCTTCACACACATACACACTGCCCACACAGGCACACTTTGCCCAAACACACATACCCCCCCCCCCCCACACACACACAAACTGCCACCCAAAACCACACACACAACAACACAACCCTCACACAACAACACACACACAACCTTCACACACACACACACACACAACCTTCCCACACAACACGAACACAGACAACACACAACAACCTCTCACACGGACACACACCACCACATCACACACACACACACACCTGCACACACACACACACACATACCTCACAACACACAGCACACACCCCCCCACACAACACCACAACCTCACACACACACACACACAACAACCTTCACACACACACACACACACACACACACACACACACACACCCTTGCACACACACACACACACACACACAACACACAACCTTCACAACACACAACAAACCTTCACACACACACACACACAACCTTCACACACACACACACACAACCTTCACACACACACACACACACACACAACCTTCACACACACAACACACACACAACCTTCACATACACCACCACCCCAAAATCCTTCACTACACACACACATCACCTTTCACTCCACACCCAACCACACACAAACATTTCACACACACATAAACCCTTCACAACTAAACAATAAAAATGAAAAAACACACAAAAAGTTTACAACATAAACAACAACCTCACACACACATGCTGGCTACTTCACAAACACAGACACTATTAAAACAGATGATATGGTTACAACACTACAAACTTCACACCACACAACCTTACCACATCCACACCATACCACACAACCTTACACAACACACAACTTCCTACCACAACAACCTTCAACCTCAACACAAATTACCAACTACAGACTTACATACAACATCACCACACCACCCCACACAACCTTCATAATCCATACTCACATACACACACACAACCTTCACCACACACAACTTACACATTTTCCACTACCAACACACAACCTTCACACACACACAACCCTTCACTACACTACCACATACTATCAGGCACACACACACACAACCGCCGGTTATGGGTGCTTTTTGCTCTCTGGGGCTCCATCTTGGGTTATTGTCGGATTTGGTTGGGCATTTTATTTAAAAATCTATATTTAGGAAAATTTTTTATTATATTATAGGAATATTTATTTAAGGATTATATTTTTTATATAGGTCTATATATATTATTTTATAGGTTTTATATTATATATATTATTATATTAGGATATTCATTATAGGAATAATTAATATATTTATGGATATAATATATATTTAAGGATATTATAAAAATATATATTTTTAGATATATTATATATATTATATTTTTAGATATATATTTAGGATTTTATATATTAGGATATTTATATTAGTATATTATATATGGTATTATATTATTAGGTTGTATTTATTTATTTAGATTATATTTATTTAAGGTATAATATTAATATTTATTATATATTAAGGTATATTTTTAGGATATTTTTATAGGATAATATATTTAGGATTATTATAGTTATATTCTATTTGTTAATATATAGGAAATATATTATATATTTATATTTAATATTAAGGATTATATTAGGATTTTTAGGATTTTTTAGATATATTTATTATTAAGGATATTATATATATTAAGGTAATATTGGATTATATATATTAAGGAATATATATATATTATATAATTATATATATATAAGATTATAATTATATTTAGGATATTATTATATATTAGGAAATATATATATATAGGATATATTCAAATCTACCATAACTTACACGGATCATACTTAATATAGGCATATCACTAACATATCTTCCAGATCAATTATACAACAACCTTACAACAACTACCATACAAAACTTACCACACACACACAACAACCTTCACACACAACACAATTCAAAACACACACACACAACCTTCACACACACACACACACAACTTCAACATAACACAATACAACAACAACCTCACACCATCACACACACAACCTATTCACAAACAAAACACAACACACACAACTTCACACACACACACACCAAACTTCACACACACAAACTCAACAACACACACAAAACTTCACACAAAACAACAACACAACTTCAACACACACACACAAAACCTTCACAAAAACACAAAATTCCACACCCCCCACAATACACAAACAACTTCCACCAAACAAAAACCTTTAAAAACCAAAAAATTACACACACACAACCCCCCCCAAACCTTACCCACACCACAATTAAACACAAACCCCAAAAACCCCCAAAAACCCACCCCACCTTAAAAAAAAACCCCCTTCACAACAAAAACCCAAAAAACCCCACAACCAACCCCAACCCCAACCACCCCCAACACAACACAAACCCTTCACACACACACACAATTAAACACCCCCAAACCACACACAAACCCACAAACAACAAAAACCTTCAACAACAAACAACACACACAAAACCAAAAAAAAAAACCAAACCTTCACACACACACAACCTTCACACACACACACAAACTTCACACACACAAACAACAAAACCCTTCACACACCCACAAAACCCCTTTCACACACAACACACCACACACAAAAAACCTTCACACCCCCCACACACACACACAAACACACCAAACTACAAAACAACACACAACACAACAACTTAAAACAAAAAAAAAAAACCTTCCACACACACACAAACAACCTTCAACACACAAACACAAACTTCCCACAAAAAACACACAACTTCACACACACACACACAACACACAACCTCACAACACAAAACAACCTCACACAACTAACACACAAAAACAACCTTCACAACAAACCTCACAACACACACACACACACATTCAACACACACAAACAAAAACTTAACACACAAAACCTTAAAAAACACACACAAACCTTCACACACACACAACTCCAAAACACACAAACACACCACAACCTTCAAACACACACACACACAAACCTTCAACACAACACACACACTTCAAAACACACACACAACCTTACAACAACACAACAACAACTTCCACAACACAATCCACCACAACTTTCACACAAAAAACACACACTACACACCTTCCACACAAAACACACACAACCTTCACACAAACTACCTTACACACACACAAAACACACAAACGTTACACACAACAGAAAAAACCTTCACACCACACAAATTTTTTACACAACACAACACCACCAACAAAACCACACACACAAAACCACACAACACAACAAACACAACCTTCACACACAAACCACACACAAAACCTTCCCCAACACACACAATCACAAACACACACAACCCTTTCACACACACCACAACTTACACACACACAAACCTTTCACACAAACACAACACAATTAAAACAACAATTTCAACACAAAACAACTTCACAAAAAACACACAAATTCACACCCCAAACACACACCACAATTCAACCAACACAACACAAACCTTACAAAAACACACCAAATTCAAAACACACACAAACCAAAACCCACACCTTCAAAAAAACACACAATAAAACCTTCACAACACACAAACCCCTTCCACAAAACAATCACAACCCCAAACCTTCACAACAAAACACACACACACAAAACAACCTTCACCACACACAACACACCACAAAACAACTTAACACACAAAAACAAAAACCTTCAACACACAACACACCAAACACACAACAACCAACCTTCCCAAAAAACACACACAACCTTCACACACACACTAAACCAAAAAATTCCAACCACAACCCAACCCCTTCACACACACACAACCTTCACAACCAACACACCCACAACTCACCACAAACACACCACACACAACTTCACACACACACAAACTTCAACCTTCACAAAACACAACAACCTTACCCACACATCAACACACACAAACCCTTTTCACACACACACAAACCACACTTACACAACAACCTTACAAAAAACACAACCTTAACACACAACAACAAACCAAAAACGTCACACACAATCCAACACCCCAAACACACAAAACACAACCTTCACACACACAACCAAACACACACCACAAACCTTCAACAACACACAACACAACCCTTCAACACACACACAATTCACAAACCACAAAACCCAACACACAAATTTCCTAAACACACACACAAACCTACACAAACAACCACAACACAACAAAAAACAACCCTACCACACCACAACTCCACCCCAACAAAACCCCTTTACACACAACCAACCCACACCTTCACAAACACACACCACAACAAAACCTTTCCCAAAAACACACACACCCTTCCAACTACACACACACCCAACCTTACACAACACAACAACAACCTTCACACACAACAACCTTCAAACACAAACACAAAACCCTTTCTACAAAACACAAACACTAAACCCAAAAACACACAAAACACACACCTCACACACAAATACACCACAAAACAAACTTCAAACCAAACCACTTAAACAACAAAACACCTTACCACACACCACACACAACCTTCACAAACAACACACACAACCTTCACAAAAAACAAATCAACACAACCTTCAACACACACAACCTTAAACCACAAACCCAAACAACCCACCCCCAACCAAACAACCCCAAAAACCTTCACAACACACCAACCCTTCACACACACACAACCTCAACACCAACTCACCACACATTCCAACACACACACACAAACCAAACTTCAACACACCACAAACCTTCACACCACACAAAAACCCAACCCAACACACAAACTTACCACCACAACCCCCCACCCCAACCCTTCCCACAACCACAACCTTCACACACAACACCCTTACACACAACACAACTTCAACACACCACACACAACTTCACACACACACCAACCTTCACACACACCAAACAAAACCTTCACACACACACCACACCCCTTCCAACTCACAAAACAACAACCTTCAAAAACACACAACCCCAACTTTCACAACACCCAACAAACTCTTCACACACCAAACTTCACACACACCACAAACACCACACACACCACACACACACCCTATCCCACACACACACAACCTTCACTACACCAACCACACACACCTTCACACCCACACACACAACCTTCACAACACACACACACATCACACACCTTCACACACACACACACACAACCTTCACACCACACCAACACACAACCTTCCACACACACAACACAACAACTTCACACACACACCCCCACACACACAAAACCTCTCCACCACACAACCTCACACACACAACCACACACTTCACCACACAACAACCAACTTCACACACAAACCCCACACCACACACACACTTCACACACCCACACACAACCTTCACACCAAAACACACACACACAAACAACTTCACAAACACACCCTTAAAACCACACCACACCACAACCTTCACAACACCACACACATTCACCACACCACACAACCTTCACACACACCACACAACTTCCCACACACCAAAAACCCTTCACCCCCAAACATACACACACACACACAACCTTCACACACACACACACACAAACCTTCACACAAACACACACACCAACCTTCACACACACAACACACCTTAACACAACAAAAAACTTCACACACACACACAACCCCTCACACACACACAAACCTTCCCACACACAACACAAAAACCCTTCACCACACACACACAAAAAAAAAACCCTTCACACACCCCAAACAACTTCACCACACACACCACAACCTTTTCAACACACCACACAACCTTCACACCCCACACAAAACACAACCTTCACACACACACACCACAACCTTCACACAACACACACACAAACACACCTTCACACACACACAACACAACCTTCACACACCACACACACAACAACCTTCACACACACCCCAACCCTCACAAACCCACACACACATACAACACACACAAACAACCCTTCACAACACACACACACCACACACACACACAACCTTCACACACACACACACAACCTAAACACACACACACACACACAAACCTTCAACACACACACACAAACCTTCACACACACACAAAACCCTTCACACACACACACACAACCTTCCCCCACACACACACACACAACCTTCACACACACACACACACACACACCACACTTCACACACACACACAACAAACCTTCACACACACACACACAACCTTCACACACACACACACAACCTTCACACACAACACACAACCTTCACACACACACTACACACAAACCCTCCACACACACACACACCTTACACACCACACAACCACAACACACAACCTTCCACACACACACACAACCTTCACACACACACAACAACCTCACAACCTCACACAACACACACCACACACACACACCAACCTTCACACACCACACACACCCTCACACACACACCACACAACCTTCACACACACACACACACAACCTTCACACACAACACACAACCTTCACAAAAACAACACAAACCTTCAAAACACACACAACACACACACACACAACCTTCACACACACACACCACAACCTTCACCACACACACCACACCAACCTTTCCCACACACACAACACACACACACAACCTTCACACACACACACACAACCTTCACACACACCACACACACTTCACACACACACACACAACCACACACAACCTTCACACACACACACACACACAACACACAACCACATCACACACACACACCAACCTTCACACACACACACACAACCTTCACACACACACACACAACCTTCACACACACACACAACTTCACACACCACAACACAACTTCACACATACACAAAACCTTCACACCCCAACACACTTCACACACACACACACACACCTTCACACACACACACACACACAACACAACCTTCACACACACACACAACACTTCACACAACCTACACCACACACACAACCTTCACACACACACACAACCTTCACACACACCACACTTCACACACACACACACACACCAACTTCACACACACACACACACACAACTTCACACACACACACACACACAACAACTTCACACACACACACATCCACAACCTTCCAACACACACACACAACCTTCACACACACACACAACCTTCAACACACACACACACACCCTTCACACACACACACACACACAACCTTCACACACACACACACACAACCTTCACACACACACCACACAACCTTCACACACACACACACACACACACACACAACCTTCACACACACACACACACACCTTCACCACACACACACCACAACCTTCACACAACACACACAACCTTCACACACACACACACAACCTTCACACACACACAACTTCACCACACACACCACCTTCACACACACACACACAACCTTCACACACACACACACACACAACCTTCAACACCACACACACACACACACACACACACTCACACACACACACACACACACAACCTTCACACACACACACACACAACCTTACACACACACACACCAACCTTCACACACACAACACACACAACCTTCACACACTACACACACACACACACAACCTTCACACACACACCACAACAAACCTTCACACACACACACACACACACAACCTTCACACACACACACACACACACACCACACACACACACACACACACACAACCTTCACACACACACACAACCTTCACACACACACACAACCTTCACACACACACACACACACAACACACACACACACTCACACAACTTCACACACACACACACACACAACCTTCACACACACACCACACACACACAACCTTCACACACACACACACACACACACAACCTTCACACACACACACACAACCTTCACACACACAACACACACACAACCTTCACACACACACAACCTTCACACACACACACACACACACACAACCTTCACACACACACACACACACACAACCTTCACACACACACACAACCTTCACACACACATACACCACACACAACCTTGTGCCTCACTCATCACATGCTCCCCCATTTCTTGTTCTTTTCGCTCTCCTCCACATTCAACCCCTAAAAAAACAAATGTCCCATCTTCAAATTGACATATTCATATTTTCTTTATTTGCTATCCACATAACTTGACGGACGGATTCAAAATGTATAAAATATCTTCACACTACAAACATCAGATAAATAAAATGAAACTAATTCTAATATCACAAAACAAAAATAAAAAGCCGCACATATTGTACAACTCAGTACGTCATAATATGTTAACTCTTTTCTTTCTTTTTTAAATGCATATATGGAAGTTTGTTAACAACATGAAATATTAACACAAACTGGTTTATCATAAAATACATACACATATCTTTACACGTATGTTTAATAAAGAGGCATACATATGAAACAACCCAACATATAAGTCTTTTTAAGCATATGTATTCATGAGCACACACACACATACAGACACACACATACAGACACACACACACACACACACACACACACACACACACACACACACACACACACACACACACACCACAGAGCATCAAACAGAAGAAAACAACCCATTAATAAATCAATTCAATATCAAAATGATAACCACCAAGAATATAACGAACAAAAGAATGCAATAAGAATACGATACAATATCATGACAACACTAAGCAGCATATTAGTATACAGTAGCATTATGAATACCAAAACAAAACATAAAACTTCTTCAGACATAAAAAAAGTAGTAAGTATGTTCTTTCGAGCCAGAAGGCCCATAGAGCCGGAGCTTATCCCGGTTTCTGTAGCGTTAAGCGAACTGATGGTTTCAGACATAAAAGGATAGGACAAATCCTGTACACCCTAATGACCAAGAAGCTCTATGGCAACTTAGAAATCCTGTAGCGATTGATGCCTTCTTCCTTTCTCTTCTTCATCAAACACTCAGACAGCAACTACTGTTGTCTGTCAAGTCAAGTCAAGTCAAGTCAAAAACACTTTAATCATCCCATGAGGAGCAATTACGATACTCACAGGCACATTGATACCTATAATTATCTCAAAAGACACAAGAAAAATACATTTCAAATTGTTATGAACATTCCAAGATAGCTTTAAAAAATATACATATCACCCACACACAAAACTAGGCGCGCGCACACACACGCACGGCGTCACAGGAACGAAAATGCGTTGTGCTGCCGTTAAGCGCCTGACAAGTCAGACCCAGCGCATCATCCGACTTTGGCATGGAAGAAAACTGTCGTCATTGAAGTCTTTCTGGGGAAAAAAAAGGCAGGAGAAAGAACCGAGAAGGCAGAAAACAGACAAGAAGGAGGCGACAGGAGAAAACGGAACAAAGCAGAAACAAAGAGAGGGATAGAAAAGAGGCGAATTGCTAACACAGAACTTCCAGAAGGTGGGGATGCTGTTTATACTGACGGGCCCCCAAAGACTGATGGTCTTCAATCTGATAAATGCACCCATGAAAAAAAAGTACACTGAATTAGAGGAAACTGTACTCTCTCTCTCTCTCTCTCTCTTCTCTCTTTCTCTCTCTCTCTCTCTCTCTCTCTCTTTCTCTCTCTCACACACACACACACACACACACACACATACACACACACACACAATCACAGTTGATATAGACATCAAGTAGATATCGTCAATATGTGTATGAGTGTTTTGAAAAAAGAGAAAAAGAGAAGTAGAATGCAACATGTTTTTAGTGTACATCACTTTTAGCCAAAATAGATCATAATTATAATTGATGTTTTTGCTGTGTCAAATAAGTCTACATGAACTCAAATGGCAATAAAATATTCTGAATCTGAATCACACACACACATGCATGAACGAAAGATCACAACCCAAATTCCTCGCCAGGATAGCCCAGGCCACATCTATGACCCCACCAAAGGACCTTTAGGAACAACAAGAACATCGCCATCACCTTCAAGATCAGCCTGGTACATTCCCTGATCACCTTCATATCTTTGTACGCATGTGAAACGTGGACCACACCAGCAGACAATGTAAGAAGGATACAGGCAGCGGGGATGAGATACTTTATGGTATCTCATACAGAGATCACATTATAACTAACAATGTTAAAACCAGCATCGAAGACACCCTCAAACCTTGTGAAGAACTCCCAACTTCAATGATAACACTTAAACTGAAGTGGTACGGGCACGTCACACGAACATGTGGACTGGCCAAGACTGTCCTACTACAGGGAACAGTACAAGGAGGGAGACGAAGAGGCAGACAGAGAAAACGATGGGAAGACAACATCAGAGAGAGGACGGGCCTTGAGTGGAATGACATACGACAGAAAGCTGAGAACCGCGAGGAGTGGAGGAAGCTGGTTGCAAAATCTTCAGTAGTGCCCCAACAGTCAAGCAAACTATGGGATAGGTGACGGTGGAGGAAAGTGCCCACAGTGAAACAGGAGTCAAACATCAGAGGTTCAAATCTTAGCCATGCCTGACACATCAAACATAAGAGATTTCTAAATCATGTTCCAACAGAAGCCATAGCAAAGTGGTTAAGACCACTCGACTTCAATCCCATGGGTCTATGAGGTCTTGGTTTGAATCTCAGCAGCGTCTGGGAATTATGGGTAGGACTTTTTTTTCCATCTCCCAGGTCAACTTCAAATGCAGACCTGCCAGTGCCTTACTCCCGCTTTGTGTGAACGTGCATACCAAAGAGCAAGTGCGTATATCAAAGATCCAGTTTAGTAGTTTATGCACACTACCAGTGGTAGGTTGTGGACACAGCAAAAGTACGGCCAAAAATATGCCCTTCATAGGGATGACTGAAGTCACTGGGACTGGACTGGACTGGACTGGACTGGACTGGACTGACTTGACCAGCAGAGTGGGTTCGCGGCTGGTCAAACATCCACTCACCAGATCTCTGGGCAAAACTGAGTGCACAACGTCCTCCTCCCACTGACGCAGCTTTCCCAAAGCTTCAAAACTAGCACTCTCTGCAGCCTGTACAGGTTAGGATCATTATCAAGCTTACGGTCATACTGCCACTCACACAGGTACTGCGTGGACAGGAAAAAACCAAAAACCAAACCTTCCTAGCCCCTGCTAGCCAGCCCCTTCTTTATTGTGCACTAGGTGGGCTACTAAAGGCGCGCGCACGGCCACAGACGCGCACTCACGCTTCCCCCTGCCTGCCTTTCCTTCCTTCCTTCCTGCTGCACATCATCAGTGACCGCTGTCAGACAGAAAACAAGAAAACGAGAAAAGCCGCGGGGTGGAAGGGGTACCCCCCCTACTATCCCATTCCATCACTGGAAGTCTGCCAGGCTGTCATACTGATCGGCTAGCTGCTGAAGGCAGGGCAGGTCAGGTCAGGTCAGGTCAGGTCAGGTCAGGGCAGGGCCGCGTTGTGTTGATTGAAAATGAGCAGGCTGACCTGCCTCCGCTTCCTTTCTTTGTTGTTGTTGTTGTTGTTGTTGTTGTTGTTGTGTTGCCTCATCCCCTGTGAAACGCCGAATCAGAGACCCCTTTTTTTTTCTTTTTTTTCTTTTTTAACGACATGATGATCACTGCACTGAGGATGAAGAACCAATGCTGCTCTGGCTGGAAGTGCCGCTGCTTTGCGACTCTGTGACAGGCCTGTACGCTACGCTTCCTACCACAACATATCCCGCAGTCAACTGGGCCATTTTCAATGTAACTCAGATAATATTTGTAGTTACATTGAAACTGTACCGTTATAAACTATTTTCAATGTAAATCAGATAATATTTGTAGTTACACTGAAAATGTACCATTATAAACCAACTACAAACACCAAACACCCCTCCCACCAACCCTCCCCCCACAAAATAAAAACAACACAAAACATTCAAAAACTTCACCACCACCACCACCACCCTCCAAGTACAACCCCCCCCCCCCCCCCACCCCCCTCCAACTTTAAAACCAAACAAATCTCTGCTTCAATCCCACTCTTGAAGCAGAAGATACCCACAACAGACACGGTAAAAAACAAAACAAAAATCTCATAACAAAAACCCATAACAAAACAAACCTGATCTCAAACAAACCCATAACAAAACAAACCCATAACAAAACAAACCCTTATCAAACAAACCCCATAGCAAAACAAACCCCATAACAAAAAACCCCACAACAAACCCACAACAAAACAAACCCCACATCAAACAAACCCCATAGCAAAAACAAACCCCATAACAAAAAACCCCACAACAAACCCACAACAAAACAAACCCCACATCAAACAAACCCCATAGCAAAACAAACCCCATAACAAAAAACCCCACAACAAACCCACAACAAAACAAACCCCATAACAAAACACAAATCCATAACAAACAAACCGCTTTTTGGAAGAGTAGGCCATTGTGTGCCGGTGGAAACAGATGACAAAATTTACAGAACCGCATACACACGGGGACTGGATGTAAAAAAGCACATGAGTGCTTATTCCATTATCCTCGATATAAAAGAATAAATAAAATAAATAAATAAAAATAGATCTCAAACAAACCCCATAACAAAACAAACCCCACAACCAAACAACAAACCCCACAACCAAACAAACTCCATAACAACCAAACAAAAAACCCTACAACCAAACAAACCTGATCTCAAACCAAACCTGACATCAAAACAAGCCCTGATCACACAACACAGTGTCCCGTCAACACGCCCTAGCCCTAATCCCCGGGCCCCTACTCTAAAGGCCTTTCTTGAAGAAGAACATGCCCATGATGGACCTAGCCCTAATCCCCGGGCCCCTACTCTAAAGGCCTTTCTTGAAGAAGAGCACGCCCACGATGGACCTAGCCCTAACCCCCGGGCCCCTACTCTAAAGAAGAAGAGCACGCCCACGATGGACCTAGCCCTAACCCCCGGGCCCCTACTCTAAAGAAGAAAGAAGAGCACGCCCATGATGGACCTAGCCCTAATCCCCGTGCCCCTACTCTGAAGAAGAGCACGCCCACGATGGACCTAGCCCTAATCCCCGGGCCCCTACTCTAAAGAAGAAGAGCACGCCCACGATGGACCTAGCCCTAATCCCCGGGCCCCTACTCTAAAGAAGAAGAACACACCCATGATGGACCTAGCCCTAATCCCCGGGCCCCTACTCTAAAGAAGAAGAACACACCCATGATGGACCTAGCCCTAATCCCCGGGCCCCCCCCTACCCTAAAGGCCTTTCTTGAAGAAGAGCACGCCCACGATGGAGACGATCTCGGTGAAGGCTGGGAAAGCGCTGCAGAAGCCGAAGATGTACCAGTACCAGTCGCAGGGCCACGTGTCGAACAGGAAGTAGGCCAGGGCCACTGTGGCACCCGTGTGAGCCACCGTGGCTGAGTCTGGGTTAAGGAAAGGACTGCTGTGCCGAGGTTCAGACCCCCTACTTCAGGAGGACGGGGTAGCTCAGTGGTCGGAGCACTCGCTTTCCCCCCAGCCAAGTTAAGCAGCGTCGAGCGCGGTTACCAGTTGGATGGGTGACCGTTTGCGCCGCGCCTTGGCTTCAGTACAGTTTCCCCAGTTCACCACCCAGCTGTAAATGGGTACCTGCCCTCTTTAGGGTCAGGGAAGGTAAAGCAGCGTGGGAGAGGAGATGGGCGCCACCGCCCTCGATATGCTGGCCCTAGAGAAGTGAGGTCTCTGACGCCTCGCTCCCCTATGACCTTATAGGTTATGGGACTCCTTTACCTTTACCTTTTTTTACTTAAGAAGGAAGGTGGCAGGATAGTTAAGACGTTTGCCTGCCAACAAGTAAACCGTGAGGTTCTGGGTTCCGATTCCCAGCCTCGCCCTTTCTTCCCAGTTTGGCAAAAGAAATCGAACTGAATGTCCCAAGTCCTTCGGATGAGACTATAAGCCGAGGCCCCGTGTGCGGATGCATGTCGAACATCTTGTGCACACGTTAAATCCTGTTCCGCTTTTCGAAAGAGTAGGCCATTGTGTGCCGGTGGGAACAGAAGACAAAATGTACAAAACTGCATACACATGGGGACTGGATGTAAAAAAACACATGAGTGCTTATTCCATTATCCTCGATTAAAAAAAAAGTCATCTGAGCGCTTTGATTTGTTGCTTTACAAGATTCAGCACTATATAAATTCCATACATTATTATTATTACTGCAATACTGCAGTACAACTATTCCGTGGGGGGGGGGGGGGGAGGGGGGTTGGGGATTTTTTTTTTGGGGGGGGGGGGGGGGGGGGTGTAGGATGAAAATAAAGCACATGAATGCTTATTCCATTATACTCGAAATAATAATAATAATAATAATAATGTATGGAATTTATATAGCGCTGAAACTTGTAAAGCAACAAATCAAAGCGCTCAGATGACTTTTTTTTTATTGAGGATAATGGAATAAGCACTCATGTGCTTTTTTTTACATCCAGTCCCCGGTGTATGCGGTTTTGTAAATTTTGTCATCTGTTCCCACCGGCACACAATGGCCTACTCTTTCGAAAAGCGGAACAGGATTTAACGTGTGCGCAAGATGTTCTGCATTCGTTCACACACGGGGCCTCAGTTTATAGTCTCATCCGAAGGACTTTGACATTCAGTTCGATTTTTTTTGGTCAAACTGGGAAGAAAGGGCAAGGCTGGGAATCGAACCCAGAACCCCACGGTTCTTAACCATCCTGCCACCTTCCTCCCAGAATAAATAACATAAAAAATATCCTCGGAATAAAAGAACAAATAAATAGATAAACACACTCGCATGCACATCCAATCCTTCAGAGGAGACTATAAAACAAAACAACAACAACAAACCCCAAGGTCCCAGGTACAAACCCACCAAGATCATCTTGCATGCACGTTAAAACTTGTTGCACTTTCTGGAAGAGTAGGCCATCAAGTGCTGATAGGAAATGGATGATGACAAAACCGCATGCGTGCAAGAACTGGATGTTGGGGGGAAAAAAACAACAACAACAACAACAAAAAGCACACGAGTACATATAATAATAATAATAATAATAATAATAATGACAATAATAATGTATGGAATTTATATAGCGCTGAATCTTGTAAAACAATAAATCAAAAGCACTCCAGTACCTTCTCAAATAAAAGAAAATCGGAAGATAACACAACACCAACATAACCCCCCCCCACCACCAATACTACAATACTATACACAGCGTCAATTCCCAACTTCAACTATCCAGCTGCTGTCCACCCCACCACCACCCCAAACCCACCACCACCCAACCCACCATCACCCCCCCCACCCCACCCACCCACCCCACCACTGGTGCTGACCACAGCAGGACCTGACTGACCGCACACCTGGATACCAGCAAAGAGGCAGGCGCCATTTCACGCTCTGACGAGCGTGCTGGATGTCGGCTGTGGAACGTGGCCACGCGCGGACGTGCGGCTGCAAGATACCAGCATGCTCGAAGGGAAGAACTGGCACCGCCCAACCCCAATGAGCTCCACAGAACAGCCCAGAGTCACCGACAGCCGACAATCAGCCTGCAACCACAGCAACACAGATCTACGATCTACAGTCCCAGCGTAAACATCACCTCAACACAGCACACAGATCTACAGGTATCATACCAGTCCCGACGTCAACCAATCACCGCAACCCAGATCTACAGGTATCCATACCAGTCCCACGTCAACAATCAGCCTGCAACACAGCAACACAATCTACAGTATCTACAGCCACGCCCAACAATCAGCCTGCAACCACAGCAACACAGATCTACAGTATCATACACCCAGCGTAACATCAGGCTAAAAGTCAAGGTTCATCAGACCCAGCGTCAAATCAGCCTGCAACCAGCACACAGATCACAGTGGATATACTGTCCAGCGCAACAATCAGCCTGCGACATAGCAACACAGCTATGGTATCTACAGGCCAGCGTAACAATTCAGCCGCGACACTGCAACCCAGATTAAGGTATCTACAGTCCAGCGTCAACAATCAGCCTGCGACACAGCAGTACAGATCTACAGGTATCATACAGTCCCAGCGTCAACAATCAGCCTGCAACACAGATCTACAGGTATCATACAGACCCAGCGTCAACAATCAGCCTGCAACACAGCAACACAGAGAGATATCATACAGGCCCAGCGTCAAGTATCAGCCTGCAACACAGATCTACAGGTATCATACAGTCCCAGCGTCAACAATCAGCCTGCAACACAGATCTACAGGTATCATACAGGCCCAGCGTCAACAATCAGCCTGCAACACAGATCTACAGGTATCATACAGGCCCAGCGTCAACAATCAGCCTGCAACACAGATCTACAGGTATCATACAGGCCCAGCGTCAACAATCAGCCTGCGACACAGATCTACAGGTATCATACAGGCCCAGCGTCAACAATCAGCCTGCAACACAGCAACACAGATCTACAGGTATCATACAGGCCCAGCTTCACTGACAGACTAACAATCAGCCTGCGACACAGCAATACAGAAAGATATCATTCTTTTAATTTCGAGGATAATGGAATAAGCACTTATGTGCTTTTTACATGCAGTCCCTGTGTGCATATACAGTTTTTTGTGTGTGTTTTTTTTTCCAACGTTTTGTCATCCCTCCCCACTGGCATGAATGGCCCGCTCTTCAGACACAGAACAGGTTTTTACGTGTCCACAAGATGTTCTGGGGATGGGATAGCTCAGTGGTCAGAGCACTCGCTTTCCCTAAGCTAAGGTTAAGCAGCATCGAGGTGGCTACCAAGTGGATGGATGAACGTTTGCATGTCTTGGCTTAAGTACAGTTACCCCCAGTTCACCCAGCTGTCAATGGGTACCTGCCTCTTTAGGGTCAGGTCAAGTCAAGTCAAGTCGATTCAGCGCTATATAAATTCCATACATTATTATTATTATTATATTATTATTAAAAACACTTTAATCATCCCATGAAGGGCAATTACATGCGAAGGTAAAGCAGCGAGGGAGAGGAGATGGGCACCGCTCTCAATGTGCTGGCCCCTGGAGAAGCTGAGGTCTCTGACATCTCATTCCCCAGTGATTTCAAAGGCTATAGGAACACCTTTACCTTTACCATGTTCTGCATGCGTTTGCACACACGCCCTTGGCTTGTAGTCTGTTTACATACTGACAGGCCTCAGCATTCTCACAGGGGAATGATGATGATAAACAATGATGATGATGATGATGATGATGATGATCTTGGTGACAACAGTAATGAAAATGATGATGGTGGCAACGATGGCAATGTTGATGAAAACTATCCCTGGTAAAAGACATGGCATACGCAAAGACCACACACACAACCACAAGAGAAAAGAACCATTCTCCATTCCGTAGAAAGGAATGAGCTGTGTGTAGCCAAAGTCAGACATGCTGTCAATCATTATCAGTGTCAGTAGCACTCCCACCACCTGGAAATTCTCTGCTAGGAATTCCCTTTTCTATCCCTCTCTCTTTGTTTCTGTCGTGTTCCTTTTCTTCCAGTCACTCCCTTCATGTCTGTCTTCTGCCTTCTTGGCCCATTCTCCTGCCTTTTTCTCCACAAAGACATAAAAGTTAACAATTCTCTCTCACGCCAAAGTTGGGTGTGCTGGGCCTGACTTGTCAGGCGCTTAACGGCAGCGCAACACACTGTCGCTCAAATGTCAGCTGCCATAATCGTGGGCAGCAATGACTGCAGATGCAAACAACTCACCACTGGATTCAAACCTAGCTCAGAGCTCAAGCCGAGGAACAGGGGAACAAATTCCAATCCCATGGGTTCACGGGTGAAATAAAGGTGGGGATTTTTACAATCTCCCAGGTTGAGGTCCAGGGCAGACCTGCCAGTGCCTTAATTCCTTTTGTCTATACACATGCAGAAGATCAAATATGCATGTTCAAGATCCTGTAATTAATTAACTCAACAGAGGCCACCAAGATTTGAACCCATGACTTTGTGGACCCATGGAACTGAAGTTGAACAGTCCTTTCCACTTGGCTATGGCTGGCATCTGTTAGAGAAAGATTAAGATTTACACGTTTAAAAAAAAAAACCAAGAAAAAGGTTAAAAGAATGATCAGTCAGCTTTTCACTACCACAAACTGGTGCGTACATACATACATAACATATATATATATATAATATATATATAATATATATATATATATATATATACGAGGTGATGATGATGAAGTGTGGAGGAGATAACCTGCTCCACTAAAAGAACAAAAGGGGGGGGGGGGGAGGGGGGGACAGATCTATAGCACAGTGGCTAGAGCATTGTGCTTACAATCTGACGGCCAAGGTTTGAACCATCACCCAAGACGCCTGCTCATGGGGACTTACCTCCTGGAGTTACTATAAAGACTTACTCCACTCCCCTGAAAGTCCTTCAGATGAAACTATAAACCAAGGCCCCATGTGCAAAACCACACAGACCTATAATTACTGTTGTCAGTAGGGGGCCTAGAAGGTGGTGTCCTGCCTATATTATTCGCTCATAACAGGCACCAACCACTAACACCACCAAAGTGACCCAGCAGCAATGCAGGGCCCCACTGGCTGGTGGCCCCATGGCGGCCTGACATTGACAGGCTCCTTGCGGATTTCTGACCCTGGGGGTGTGGCATGTCGAATCTGGGCAAGACTGGCTGGGGTGGAGATACAGAGATAAGCGGTGTGGGAATGATAGGCTAGGAAGATGAAGAAGCAAAACTAAGACTTAGAAAACAAAAACCATGTGTATGCACACACACACACACACACACACACATGCAGAGGCT
The DNA here is from genome assembly GCA_028751875.1 of Rapana venosa. NCBI lineage: Eukaryota > Metazoa > Mollusca > Gastropoda > Neogastropoda > Muricidae > Rapana > Rapana venosa. The sequence continues at coordinate 4,573,560 of CM054163.1, forward strand.
ACCATTAAGAGGGGTGGGGGATCATTTAGTTCAAGATTAGAAAGGATGCAAAAAGGACAGAAAAAAAAAAGCGGGGGTGGGGGGGGAGGGGGGAACCAATTTGCTGTTTGTACAAACACATGACCTCACTTACTCCAAGTCCTTATCATCATATTGAGAAGTCGAGTAGTTTTCTGGTAAACATGTCCGTATATTTTCATCCTGCAATCAGAAATTTAAGAAACGTAAAAATAAAGCAACCTTCTTTTCAAACAATCAACACTAAAGTATCTTGAAGTTCTCTTTGATATCTGATTTATAAAGCAATCATATAAATGTGTAATCATGTTCATCATCTGATGTCAACTTTCCTCTACTTTCCTAAAATTCAGTTTCATGAAATAAATGGTATTGTCATTAAGTCATACTCCTATTTTCGGACTCCTTTAGTATTTATAATGATATCTACTAGTTATATGAATTGCAAAATTAGTACTTTAGCTGTTAATTTTCTCTTTTCAGAATTCTTGTTTATGCTCTTTTTCCCCCCCATAATATTAATAGTTGTTTATTGCAGTTGATTAGTTATGTGCAATATCATCCCCCCCCCCCCCCCCCCCCCCCCCCCCCCCCCCCCAAACACATACTACACACACTTCCTTTTTTCTATTAGCAGATGGCAGTTAATGTTGTTCTGATCTAATATTTGATTATCATGCATTGTAAAAAAAATTGTATTGATCAAGGGATTGTACTGTATTGTACACTACACTGAACTGCACTACATTACACCGTATTATAATTTGTACAGTATTGTAATTTGTAGTTTGAATTGTAGTAAGGTTTTATTGTTCCAGGGAGGGAATAGTTCTTCGGATACGATTGTAAACCCAGGTCCCATGTGTCCCACGTTTTCATGACACATGATGTGTGAAAAGTGCAGAACATCTTGTGCACATGTGTGTTAAAAACCCATTCCACCTCTCAGACGAGTAGTTGATTGTGTGTGTAGGATTGCAAAAGTAAAGAATGATGACATTTGAAAAATGCATGCCCACAGATGTCATGTTGAGACAGCATCTCCAAAGGTGGAATGCAGCTACCTTAAGTTAATGGTAGGAAAAACATTTAGTTGCATGTGAATACAGAATATCCCCACAGGTGAACCTTGAAGCTCTCTTGAAGCCAAAAAAAAAAACAAGAACACAAAAGACACTAGACAGGAATCAAGCTGACAATTTCCAGCTTTGTTCAGTGCTGCACCACCTCATCTGATAAATAACTATATAAATTATATATATATAAATATATATATATATATATATATATAATATATATATATATATAATGCAATCAGTACACCTCTTGATCACAGTCCCTAAATCAGAAATCTCCGCTGGGACATCACTATAATTACATCAACAACTTTTTGATCACCTGTCTGGTAGTCCTCACTGGGGATTTTTTTTTTCACCTTGAGTTTGAGTTTGGTCCTAAATCAGCATTTGACTGATATCAAAGCATTTCCCATTTTCTTCATTCAATTTAGATTACTAGCTGCTTTTCAAATTCATCAAACAAAGCGGACATCTACAATAGATTCAAGCAGATAAACTAGTGTTTACTAGTTGTAAAGCTACAGACTGTGAAAAGAAGAGTTGTGTAGCAGTAATAATGCAACACAGCTTGTTCATGTTCAGTCAATGTTTTGTTGGCCTCAGCTGCTTAGTGTTTACTTTAAATTGTTTAGTCTGTTTGGGTTTTGTTGGTTTTGTTTGTTTTGTCTTTTTTGTTTTGTTGTTGGTTGGTTTTTAGTTTTGTTTTTGCTTTTGTTTGTTTTTGTTTTTTGTTTGTTGTTGTTTTGTTGGGGTTTTTTGTGTGTGTGTGGTTGGGGTTTTTTAAGCTTTTTTTTTTTGGGGGGGGGAGGGGGGGGGATTCTCTCATATTATCAATATCACTCACTTTTTCAATGGTTATTGGTTATGTTCAATATATATATTGCAAAATGTTTTGCACAGATTTTCTTTCTTGGACTTGAGTTGTCTATCATGAAGGTGTCTGTTGTTGAGTTAATTCTGTGATAAGATCTTGTCCCTAGCGATAACTAGCACTACGCCATTAGGCCTAGTACTACTATTACTGTATAACTATAAGCAAAGCAGCATCTATGAGTGACTCTAATTTCTATGATTCTATCTTCTTCGTGAATAGCAGAATACACTCACGGCTGTATCAACAAAACCTTACATACCCTTGACCAAAAGATGACGATAACGATGACGAGATGTGCGATGATAGTAAGAAATCTAGCTGGCACGAGTCCCGAAACTTTCATGATGAAGTTTATAAAATCTGCACCGCCTTTCCTGTCTTCACGTCTCTGCTTGTTCCGAATTTCGTTGCTCTCGCTCGAAGACGCCAAGTAGCACTAACAATGAAGATGCGATTGCCTTGGTCAAAATCAAACATATATTTCCAATAAGTTGTTTGCAGATTATGTTATGTACAGTTAAAGAAATATACTTTGATTCTAAGAGTATGAAACTAATCACATAAAACTGTTTCGGTACTTATTGTTTACCCTAGCGCGCAGCCATCTTTCTCGGTAGCTATTTGTCTTTAAACCGAATCTTCACAAAGAACAAAAACATGACCATATTCTCATAACTTCAGTTATAGAGGAACGGATAGAGCGTTTGCCTTGCGTCCATTGTGGGTCCATGAAGTCGTGGGTTCGAATCTCAGCAGCGGCGTTAGGCCTAGTGAACTAAGGGTGGAGATTTTTAATTCATTTTTGTTTTGTTTTATCATATCTCAGGTCAATTTCAAGTGCTGACCTGCCAGTGCCTTAATTCCAGTCAGGTATAGGTAAAGGTAAAGGTGTCCCATAACCTATGACGTCTTAGGGGAGCGAGGCGTCAGAGACCTCACTTCTCTAGGGCCAGCATATTGAGGGCGGCGCCCATCTCCTCTCCCTCGCTGCTTTACCTTCCCTGACCCTAAAGAGGGCATGTACCCATTGACAGCTGGGTGAACTGGGGGAACTGTACTGAAGCCAAGGCGCGCAAACGGTCACCCATCCAACTGGTAAGGGGGAAAGCGAGTGCTCCGACCACTAAGCTATCCCGTCCTCATGTATATACATGGAAAAAACGAACAATACACATTAAAACTCCACCCAATTCATCAGGAGCATTATGGAAACGATCATAGCCACTATGCATCCTGCACCTGCACAGTTATGGCTTTCTACTGATGAGACCGGATGGGATAGCTCAGTGGTCAGAGCACTAGCTTTTCCAAAGCTAAGGTTAAACAGTGTTGATTAGATGGGTGACTATTTGCGCGCCTTGGCTTCAGTACAGTCCCCCAATTCACAAATTATATGACATATAACTGTGTAGACATTAATGTTTGGGACAATACATATCTCTATTGTTTTTAAATAACCATGAAACTAAACTGTCTTATCTGTATTTTGTGTGTATGTATGCGTGGATGGTTGGTGTTGTATTCAAATGCTATCATTCGAATTGCACTGGTAAACAACTTATCACATTTACACCAGTTTAATCCACCATATTGATACAGAACTCTCTAGGTTCCACTTCCGGTTTTCCTTTTACAGCAGTTACTTCCCTTGCATTGTTATTGTTTACAAAACACACGCGGATACGACATCCCTCCATTGAATTTAAAATCAGTTTAAAATTACCCAATGGACATTAAACAGAAATAATAAATTTCCAAATATTACGCTGTGATATTTATCACTGGAAAATAAGACTGATGTTACATTAATAAACTCTTGAGTTTAACTGAGTGTTAAGTGGTGCATATTAACTGGTAATAATGAACATCAAACTTATAACACAAAAACATAAAGGTTTTTTTTCTGTAGGCAAGAAATCCTATAGTCAATCAATTAGTCTTTTTTAAAAAAAAAAAATTTTTTTTGCTTTCAGTAATTCACTCTCATCACTATCCAATTACTTACATACAGTAGGTTACATCAATAACTAGCTGCAATGTCTGTGTTTGTTTAGTTTTTCGGGAACATGAAAATCAAAGAAACTAACTTTTTTTTTTAAAATACAAATTTATGTTCATCCACATTCATTCGGTCATTCTCACAAACTAAATAAATGAAATCATAGTCCCTTGTTTTCAATCTTGAACACTTTCAATGTCTTTGTTTTTCTTCTACATTCTATCACATTCTTTAAATGCTTGTCATTGTCTCTCTTTCTCTTAATTTAAAAAAAAAAGTAAACCATCGTCCAACATTCTGTGGGGAAAACAACATTGTCCTGGGAGTATTATCACTGTGGTAAATGAATTGAAAATGAAACACATCAAATGAACTGTCTGTCCTACAAATGATTGAATTTAATTCTGGGTCTTGTCTTCATGCGCTACTACTTCCCGATTCATGACCGCTCGATCTTCACATAGGCCTAGGCCTATGCTATCCAACTAGGCCTAGGGGCCTGGCCTATCAGCTTCGGGCCTAGCCCAGCCCTATGTCGTGTTTCGAAGGCAGTAGGCTGGAAGGGGATTCATAAAGTCTCGGCCTAGCCTAGCTGAGGTTGGCCAAGTTCACTACAAGCGCAGTCTGTGTGGGCCTATTATTATACACATGCAGAGCATCAAATAAATAGATGTGAGGTTGGCGGCGCAATCCCTATATTGGGAAATATTCGCTGGGATTTTAATGCAATCAAACCAAACCAAAAGGCGACTGGACCCTGTCAAGTCAAGTCAAGTCAAGTCAAGTCAAAAACACTTTAATCATCCCACTTTAATCATGTACCTGGGAACACGAATTTGAAGTTGCCTAGGAGGCAAGGCCCGAACATTTCAGGGCAGGCCCAGATCTTACTGATCCACGACCCCTCACATCAATAATACTGAACACACACACACACACACACACACACACACACACACACACGAATCATCATCATCATCATCATCATCGAATACAGCTCGGTTATGCAATTATAAATCTCTGTGATTGAACTTGGCATAGTTGGTGACTGTCATAATATTGTGTTTCGTATTCGAGTAGGCTCTCCCGTTGACACAACACGTGTGGAGTACGAGCGGACAGCATCTTAAAGATAACGAACTGTAACAAACTCTGCCAGCCTTGCTTTATCAGATGACCACACTTATTGTACCAGGATTTAGGATCTTCTTCTTCCTCCAACGGTTCATACGGCGGGAAGAGCCGCAGGATCACGTTTTAAATATTTTAAACTTGCCTCATGATAATGAAAACGAAATAAAAGAACCTCAAAGTGCAGAGTAAAAGTCAACGACAACAGCAAAGAAAAGAAAAAGAACACCTCGGAATCAAAAAAACATCATTGAAACCCCACATGCCGGGTAAGGACCAAGGGAGATAACCGTTTCGACACTAGTAGGGGGAAAAATAAGTAGTTCTTCTTCTTCTTTACTTTTGTTCACTCTGCCTCTTGATACCCATCATTCCTTTGTTGATGTGTCTGCTTTTTGTTTCTCTATAGCTCCAAAAGAGTTAATGGGAATAAACCATTGTGAATTGTCGTCTTCTTCTTCCTCTTCCTCTTCTTGTGCTTGATCAGTCTTCCGGTATTTCTTACAGTAAGTCAGGGTGATGGTTGGTTGGTGGCACAGTCTATTCCTTACAGAAGTCAGGGTGATGGTTGGTTGGTGGCACAGTCTATGGTTGGTTGGTGGCACAGTCTATGGTTGGTTGGTGGCACAGTCTATGGTTGGTTGGTGGCACAGTCCTTAAATCAGATAACTCCATGGGAGGGGCATAGTACAATCAAAGGAAACCAAACAAAACGTCACACAATTTTTTTTTGTAATCTATTCTTTTATTTCGAAGATAATGGAATAAGCACTCGTGAGCTTGTTTAGATCCAGTCCCTATGTGCATGCAGTTTGTAAATGTTTGTCATCCATCCCCACCGGCACACGATGGCTTACTCTTTCGAAGGGCAGAACAGGTTTTAACGTGTACGTGCAAGATGTTCTGCGGGCATTCACACACGGTCCCATAGCTTATAATCTCGTCCGACCACACGCACGCGCGCGCGCACACACAAACATACACACACACACGCGCGCACATACACACACACACATACACACACATACGCAAACACATACACATACACACACATACACACACAAACACACACACACACATACACACACACACATATACACACACATACACACACATACACACACACATACATACACATACACACACATACACACACATACACACATACATACGCAAACACATACACATACACACACATACACACACTTACACACACACATACACACACATACACACACACACACACACACACACACACACACACACACACACACATACACACACATACACACACACACACACACAACACACACACACAACCACACACAGAGGAGACAGGCAGGGTGAGGGAGGTGGAGGTCGCTCTTTCTCTGTTTCTGGTCCGGTGATCTGGAATGACCCCCCTCTCTCCCTTGGCCAAAAGCCTATTTATGACACTTTTTAATCCAGCCTCAAGACATATTTATTCCAAACCTAAGATTTTCCCTCCTGTTTCATCTCACACTTGTCCCTGCCTTCAACAGCCGAAACCCCCACCACCCTGCCAAAGTGTACAAACTGTGTGTGTGTGTGTGTTGGGGGAGGGGGGGGGGGGTGCGCGCGCGCGCGCGCCTGTGTGTACATTTGAATTTCTCAACTCAGTTGATTGGTATTGGTTGTGTGTGTAGGGGTGTGTTGTATGCAAGCCCTTTGATTTGTTTTTGCAAGATATAGCGCTATAAAAATTCCATTCATTATTATTATTATTGAAAAGTTGGGACAGATATGAGGGGAAGATTTCAGGAAGAAAATAATATCTGTTTTGAGGCTGCATTTGAAAGTATCCAGTGTGGGCTTTCGGTGAAGGGACAGATGAGTGTTATGACATAAATACCCCACCCCCCACCCCCCAAAACAGCAACACACACACACACACAAACACACACAAACACACACTCAACACACACAACACACACACACACACACACACACACACACACACACACACACACACACACACACACACATTCTCCAAATGTGACCCACTGTTATGAATCTTCATCATTATTATTTTTTGTGTGGTCTAATATCACTTTAAGTTAACAGATGTTACAGAAACGAAACACACACACACACACACACACACACACACACACACACACACACACACACACACACACACACACACACACACACACTCCTCTCTCTCTCTCTCTCCTCTCTCTCTCTCTCTCTCTCTCCAAATGGGACCCAATCTTATGAATTTTCATCATTATTTTTTTTCTTATTTTTTGGGGGGTCTAATATCCCTTTTAGGTTAACATATGTTACAGAAACGGAACACACACACACACACGCGCGCGCGCGCGCGCGCGCGCGCGCGCACGTACGCACGCATACAGATTTTTGTTGTTGTTCCCAGATAGATGGCTTGATGGGGGAAAAATGCAAGTGCATTGTTTATTCAATGTACTATCTAAAAATAAAAATCTGACTTTGACTTTG
>CM054163.1:4593644-4606144 GCA_028751875.1 Rapana venosa
GGCGAAGATGACGGCGGTGGGCACGCTGGTGTCCCGGACATGGGTGGCGATGTCCGCGCAGAGCCTGAAGATTTTGAAGGCCCCGCTGTGGGTGGCGAGGGTCAGGCCCAGGGCGCTGGGCACCTGGCCGGCCATGACGTGGAAGGCCACCCCCACCATGAAGCTGATCACCAGCGAGTCCGACATGAAGGACGCCAGCTTGCCCAGCCCCAGCTTGCCCAGCACCGCCAGGGTCACGCCGGAGAGAAAGGTCACGGAGCAGGCCAGCTCCACCTTCTTCCTGCTGATCACGCTCTCCAGGTCACTCTCCGGCGGGGAGGACGACGTCACACCCTCCGTGGTGGCAGCAGAGGCGTTGGATCCCCCACCGCTGACGTCGTCTATGTTCGGTACCGCTGACGTCACATCGTGAGCCTCGTCCTTGACTTGACCCCCGCCCCAGAAAAAGCCGGTGAGGTGCAGGGGGGACTGGGCAGCGGAGAGGTCAGGGAGGGGGGAGGAGCTAGGGGGGGGGGTGGGGGTGGTGTGGGGCAGGGCGGAGGAGGCGTTGGAGGAGGAGAGGAGGAGGAGGAGAGGAGGAGGAGGAGGAGGAGGGGTCAGGTTGTTCAGGGGGGTCATCTCACGGGGCAAGGTCTGACGCAGCTGCGCGTCGTAGGTGTCGAGGAGGTTGCCCATCATGATGGCCAGCACGGCCACGCAGTTCCAGGAGAGGTGCCGAGCCGTGCCCAGCACGATGTACACCAGCGAGGAGAAGAAGGCCATGTACAGGCCCGTGATGGGCGGCAGCCTGGCCACGAAGGCGAAGGCCATGGCCTGAGGGATCATCATCACCCCCACCGTCACCCCCGCCACCACGTCACTCAGCAGGTCCCGGGAGACCTTGTAGTGCCTCAGCGTCTTGACGATGGGCAGGTGCTTCTTCACAGAGCGCTTCCAGGACAGGGAGGACCAGGCCCTGCTGATGCCGCGAGCCAGGGCCTGCCGCGGGGAGGTCCGCTCATCCTGCCTCCTGTGGGCGCCTTCAAAGCCCACCACCGTGGAAGGACATCGCTCCTGGAGTCCGCTCAGGCGAAGGCTTCCCGTGCTGGAGAGAGCGTAGTCTGGGAAAGGAGTCCACGAGTTGAGGAAGACTTCTGTCTCTGCCATCCAGAGTTCAGCCGGGTGGAGGTGGCACCGTTGTTGTCTACCTTGGAACTGAAACCAAGCGTGGCCAATGAACTAAACAGCGCCAAAGATTTGCTCCAATGAAGTAAACAGCGCCAAAGATTTGCTCCAATGAAGTAAACAGCGCCAAAGATTTGCTCCAATCAACTAAACAGCGCCAAAGATTTGCTCCAATCAACTAAACAGCGCCAAAGATTTGCTCCAATGAACTAAAATTGCCCAGCACTTGTTCCAATGAAGTAAAAACGCCCAGGACTTACTGCAGTCCACCTTTATACGCTGTGCGTTCTATATATATCCCTACCTATCTACCTACCTACCTACCACAGTGCAGGACTGAAACAGGGAGACGTGGTAATAAGAGTAAAGTGCAAGTTGTCCAGGGTTGTTGTGTGGGTTTTTTTTTTTCCAGTGTCTTATCAGACTAGATTTCACCGACACCAAACTTTTCCGATGATCAGCCTACGTCACTATCAGTCCCTTGTATCCCGATGACCCAGTTCTCTCTCTCTCTCTCTCTCTCTCTCTCTCTCTCCTCCCAAAAAGGGAAGACTATCAGTTGCACTGATTTTGGCTGTGACAATGCCTGACTGGGAAGCTAAGTATAGCTCGGGTCGTCTTTTTGACACTGATTTTCCAGCCAGTGAAATACGGCAACACGGATTTGGGTCTTTATCTCCTCCACTGGGACAAAGGGCGGTAACTGTCACAGTCCTCTAACACTCAGCAGACGTCAGCTTTTCTGTCACAGAGGGAGGGAGGCGGGGAAAGGGGGGGGGGGGGGGGGGGAGCAGATCGTGCTTGGTTTTTGTTTTGCTTGGTGGTTTTGTAGTGAAGGTACGTCAATCACCTGTAAAATAAAATTTAAAAAACGGACAAAAGATACAGTAGCTGTAGAGAAGAAAACAAAGACACGAACATTTTGGACATTGTGAAGGTGAAAGTTGGTTATGGCTGTTGTGTGCACAGAGATGGAATACTGAACAATGGAGACGTCAGTGTCTTTCCTCCACAACCTAGTGAGGTGATGTGAGCTGAAGACGTCAGGCTGCCTCTTGACGTTCCTTTCATTTCATCCCACACCACTTTAAGTCACGGCAGATTTCTCTGCGTGAAATTCGGGGCTGCTCTCCCCGGGTTGAACGCGTCGCCACAAGAGCAGCGCCACCGATTAATTTCTTTTTCTTTTCCTGTCTGCAACTGTGTTTTGTTTCCCTGTCAGAGGGGCTTTTTTCTACAGAATTTTGCCAGGGACAGCTCTGTTGTTGCCGTGGGTTCCTTTACGTGCGCTAAATAAGTGTGTGGATCACACGGGATCTCGGTCTATCGTCTCATCCTAAAGACTAGCACCCAGACCACCACTCATGGGCTAATGGATGGGAGAAAAGTTTCGGGCCCAAACGGGGATCAAACCACGGGATACTTCCGACCCGGAAATTTCGCTTTCTAGGCAGGCGCGCTGCCTTTCTTTCTTTCTTGTTTTCTTTCGTTTCCTTTTCATTCATTCATTCATTCATTCACTCACTCACTCACTCACTCACTCATTCATTCTTACTTTCTTTCTTTCTTTCTCTCACTCATTCATTCACTCTTTCACTCAGTCGTTCTTTCATTCATTCATTCACTCATTTACTCATTCATTCATTCATTCATTCATTCGTTCGTTCGTTCGTTCGTTCGTTCATTCACTCATTCATTCATTCATTCATTCGTTCATTCGTTCATTCATTCACTCATTCACTCACTCATTCATTCATTCATTCGTTCATTCATTCGTTCATTCACTCATTCATTCATTCGTTCATTCATTCGGAGGCGGGACAGCCCAGTGGTTACAGTGTTGCTCTGGTGATCTGAGGGCCCGGGATCGAGTCAACAGCATGGCGCCCTTTCGAAAGCCGTAAAGTGGATGATGCTCAAAGCCACATCCGTAAAGCCAAAGTCACATCTGTAAAGTCAAAGCCATTGTGTGCCGGTGGGAACAGATGACAAAATTTACAAAACCGCATACACACGCATAAATTTTAAAATAAAAAAAAGTCATCTGAGCGCTTTGATTTGTAGCCTTACAAGATTCAGCGCTATATAAATTCCATACATTATTATTATTATTATTATTATTATTAAAGCCACATCCGTAAAGTCAAAGTCACATCCGTAAAGTCAAAACCACATCCGTAAAGTCAAACCACATCCGTAAAGTCAAAGCCACATCCGTAAAGTCAAAGCCACATCCGTAAAGTCAAAGCCACATCCGTAAAGTCCACATATGTAACCACATATGTAAAGTATATGATGTTATTGACCACATCTGTAAAGTAGATGATGTTATTGACCACATCTGTAAAGTAAATGATGCTATTAACCACATATGTAAAGTAGATGATGCTCTTAACCACATCTGTAAAGTAGATGATGCTCTTAACCACATCCTTAACGTAGATGCTGCCCTTAACCACATCTGTAAAGCAGATGATGCTCTAAACCACATATGTAAAGTAGATGACGCTCTTAACCACATCTGTAAAGTAGATGATGCTCAAAACCACATCTGTAAAGCAGATGATGCTCAAAACCACATCTGTAAAGTAGATGATGCTCTTAACCACATCTGTAAAGTAGATGATACTCTTAACCACATCTGTAAAGTAGATGATGCTCAAAACCACATCTGTAAAGTAGATGATACTCTTAACCACATCTGTAAAGTAGATGATGCTCAAAACCACATCTGTAAAGTAGATGATGCTCTTAACCACATCTGTAAAGCAGATGGTGCTTAAAACCACATCTGTAAAGTAGATGATGCTAAAAACCACATCTGTAAAGCAGATGATGCTCAAAACCACATCTGTAAAGTAGATGATGCTATTAACCACATCTGTAAAGTAAATGATGTTATTAACCACATCTGTAAAGCAGATGATGCTCTTAACCACATCTGTAAAGTAGATGATGCCCTTAACCACATCTGTAAAGCAGATGATGCTCTTAACCACAACTGTAAAGGAGATGATGCTCTTAACCACATCTGTAAAGCAGATGGTGCTAAAAAAAACCACCACCCTCATCCGTAAAGGGGGTGATGCTTTTAACCACCCACATCCGTAAAGGGGTGATGCTCTTAACCACCCACATCCGTAAAGGGGTGATGCTCTTAACCACCCACATCCGTAAAGGGGTGATGCTCTTAACCACCCACATCCGTAAAGGGGTGATGCTCTTAACCACCCACATCCGTAAAGGGGTGATGGAGCGCTGTGTGGCCCAGTCACCCCATCCACCCGGTAACAAGCTCTCTTTGGGAAGGGGGTGGCCAGAATCCCCCAGCGAAAAACGCCAGCCAAAGCCACACACCTCTTGGGGGTTCAAACCCAGCAGTTGACGGAGGCTGTGGCAGAGTGGTTAAGGCCTTTCGACTTCAACCCCCTGGGTCCATTGAGGCCTGGGTTCCTATCCCGGCAGCGTGTGATGAACTAAGGATTGGGATTTTTTGTTGTTGTTACGGTCTCCCAGGTCAACTTCAAGTGCAGATCTGCCAGTGCCTTCAATTCCCTTCGTGTGTAGATATAGATATATAGACATATAGATAGAGATATAGATAGATAGATAGATAGATAGATAGATAGATAGATAGATAGATAGATAGATAGATAGATAGATAGATAGATACACACACACACACACATATATATATATGAGAGAGAGGTATGTTTTGTTCCCCCGTTTTGTTCCTTTTCTTCCTGTCACCCAACGTTTGATTTTCTGTATATATATATATATATATATATATATATATATATATATATATATATATAAATATATATATATATATATATAAAATCAAACGTTCACACTAAAGATCCCGTAATTTGACGTCAGCGTTTTGGTAGGTTAAGGGAAACACGAACATGTCCCAGCATATATCCCTGAAGTCGGAATGCGGCTACCTCCATCATCATCATCATCATCATCATCATCAATGCCTTTGTGCCTTATTGGCACGTAGGGCAGCAACAAATGTTCTCCACTCCTGTCTGTCCTGGGCCAGCTTCTGAATGGTTCCCCAGGTATGTTGGAAGGTCTTCAGCTCTGTTTCGACAGTCCGACGCCAAGTGTTCTTGGGTCGTCCTCGTTTGCGTTTTCCCTCTGGTGTCCAGTGGAGGGCAGAAAAGGTCGCAAACTCAAACTCTGACCATTGGTGAAACTTGGGAGCCCTAGCGGAGGAACACACCCCCCCCCCCCCCTATCCCCCCCTCCCATCCCCCCTCCTCCAAAAAAATAAATAAATTAACCCAACAAAACCCAGGATCTTTCAGCAAGCCAAGGCACTAGCCACTGCGCCTCTGTGACGCACAGAGACATTGTCGTCATGATCTTTCCATACGCTTGGCACCAACACCCTAACGGAGCCCAAACAAACAAAAATAATATCACTTTGCAACATCACTTCATAACTTGCCGAGAGAGAGAGAGAGAGAGAGAGAGAGAGAGAACTCAGAACTCAGAAATTTAATGTATCTCGGCCTTAGGCCATAATACATAGTTGGCGTAGGAGAAATTGACAGAGTGGGCAAAAACTGGATAACATACACAATACCAAGCTCACTTTCAGTGAAAGAGAGAGAGAGAGAGAGAGAGAGAGAGAGAGAGAGAGAGAGAGAGAGGAGAGAGTATGCGTTCGTTTTACAAGCAAACGATATCAGTGTTTTGCTAAAGGCAGCACAAGACTTAATCCACACCGTCTCCCCCACCCCCACCCCCGCTGTACCCCCCCCCCCCCCACCCACGGAGGGGGTGGGGGGTGGGGGTGGTCAGTATAAGTAGCATTGTCAATTCTGTGCTAGAGACTCCATCTTTTCTATCCCTCTCTTTGTTTCCGTTTTGTTCCTTTTCTTTCTGTCACCTCACTCTTGTCTATTTTCTGCCTTTTGATCCGTTCTCCTGTTTTGTTGTTGTTTGGTGGGTTTTTTAGAAAGACTATTAAGATAACAATTCTCTCCCAGGCCAAAGTCGGATGTGCTGGGCCTGACTTGTCAGGCACCTTACAGCAGCACAACGTATTTTCGCTCATACGACAGAAAACTGAGTGTTCGACGGCGATAAAAACGGCAAAGAATTGCGAAGAAGAATTGCGAAGAAGAAGAAAGAAGAAGAAGAAGAAGAAGAAGAGTAGAATTGCGACGAAGAAGAATTGCGAAGAAGAAGAGAAAGAAGAAAAATTGCGAAGAAGAAGAATTGCAAAGTAGAAGAAGAAGAAGAAGAAGAATTGCGAAGTAGAAGAAGAAGAAAAAAAGAAGAAGAATTGCGAAAGTAAGAAGAAGAAGAAGAAGAAGAATTGCGAAAAAGAATTGCGAAGAAGAAGAAGAAGAATTGCGAAGAAGAAGAATTGCGAAGAAGAAGAAGAAGAAGAAGAAGAAGAAGAAGAAGAAGAAGAAGAATTGCGAAGAAGAAGAATTGCGAAGAAGAAGAATTGCAAAGAAGAAGAAGAAGAAGAAGAAGAAGAAGAAGAAGAAGAATTGCGAAGAAGAAAAATTGCGGAAAATGGAAAGAATGAATTGCGAAGAGAAGAAAGAAAGAAGAATAGACGAAGAAGAAGAATTGCGAAGAAGAAGAAGGAAGAAGAAGAAGAAGAAAAAGAGAAGAAAGAAGAAGAAGAAAAAGAGAAGAAGAATGAGAAGAAGAAGAAGAAAGAAGAAAGAAGAAGAAGAAGAAGAAGAAGAAGAAGAAGAAGAAGAAGAAGAAGGAAGAAGAAGAAGAAAGAAGAAGAAAGAATGCGAAAAAGAAATTGCGAAAAGAAGAAGAAGAAGAAGAAGAAGAAGAAGAAGAAAGAAGAAGAATTGCAGAAGAAGAAGAAAATTGCAAAAGAAAGAAAGAAGAAGAAGAAGAAGAAGAGAAGAAGAAGAAGAAGAAGAAGAAGAAGAAGAAGAAGAAGAAGAAAGAATTGCGAAAGAAGAAAAGAAGAAGAAGAAGAAGAAGAAGAAAAATTGCAAAGAAGAAGAAAGAAGAAGAAGAAGAAAGAATGAAGAAGAAGAATTGAAGAATGAAGAAGAAGAAGAAGAAGAAGAAGAAGAATCTGGAAGAAGAAGAAGAAGAAGAAGAAGAAGAAGAAGAAGAAGAAGAAAGAAGAAAAGAAGAAGAAGAAGAAGAAATGCGAGAGAAGAATTTCAAAGAGGGATCCAAGAGAAGAAGAAGAAAAAGAAGAATTGCAAAGAAGAAGAATTGCAAAGAAGAAGAAGAAGAAGAAGAAGAAAGAAGAAGAAGAAAGAAGAGAAGAAGAAGAAGAAGAAGAAGAAGAAGAATTGCGAAGAAGAAGAAGAAGAAGAAGAAGAACAAGAACAAGAAGAACAAGAAGCAAGAACAAGAACAAGAAGAAGGTGGTACAACATGTCGATGCCTCCTCAGCCCCAGGTCAGGCCAGGATCAAAGGTGTGATCCCCAAGTTGTCATCACCGGATAGTCACGAGCCCCAAGTTTGTCTGGCTACATACCTCACAGGAAAGGGCGATGCCCACCCGCCCCCGACAACCAGTCTTGCCTAGCCAGCCACAGACTGGTTTTCAGCTTTTGGTTTGTTTGGGTTTTTTTTTTGGGGGGGCTCTGATTTTTGGACTGGGTCCATGCCTCCTCCCCCCCCTCCTCCCCCCCCCCCCCCCCCCCCGTCCTCCCCCCACCATGAAGATAGCCGCATTCCGACTTCGGGGATGTATGCGTGGTATGTTCGTGTTTCCGTGACCCTTCTGAACGCTGGTATGAATGACGGGATCTTTAACGTGCATAATTTATTTCATCTTCTGATTGTGGATTGACACGGAAGGAATGAAGGCACTTGCAGGTCTGCACTTGGAAGTTGACCTGGGAGATCGTTAAGAATTTTAAAAAAAAATCCCCCAACCCCTTAAATCTAGACGCCGCCTAGATTCGAACCCATAGCTTCATGGAACCATGGTATTGAAGTCGAGCGGTGCTTACCCACTGGGCTATGGCGTCTGTTATCTTTCAGTGAAAAACGCCAGGTGGGCACAAGAAAGAAGCCAAAGGAACTCATGCCAATATCCTCACAAACTTTCATGTGAAAACATCCAAAGTAACGCTGATCTGAAAGAAACAGGGGTGGTTTTTTGTTTTGTTTGTTTGTTGTTGGGATTTTCTGGAGTGTTGTTGTTGTTGTTGTTGTTGTTTTTGATCAGAAGATAATACAAAGCTTCAATAGAGTGCGATCGGTGCTCACCTATAGATATCAGGGCAGGGCCAACTCTATGAAGACCAGGCTCTTCTGATGCACTTTCCTCAGCAACCAGCTCGTCTACCTGAGGTCGCAGAAGCCAGATGAAATGACAGCGAGCAGCACCGTGCCTATATATAAGTCATCCCAGAACTGCAATCTCCAACGTAGTTTAGGGCAAAGACTACGATGTCGAGGAGGTGTCGAGGAGACAGCGAGGAGAGAACGAGGAGAAGTTAAGGAGGCATTGGCGTCAACAGGGCGATACGGTTCTGGCGCAAACAGGTAACTATCAGAGCTCGAGCAAGTCAAGGAGAACGCCCATCTCTGCACGTGGTACCCACCACACCACGAAAGAAGGTCAGAGAGTACCGCCATTGTCTAAGCTCTTTGTCTCTGATAAACGATATCACAGAAGAACAAAAAGAGAGAAAGAAAAAAAACATACTCGAAAAAGAAAACAAAACATCACAGACAAAACTAACCAAAAATAAAAGAGAAAAAACAAACAAGATAGCCTCCCCTCCCAAAAAAAGTACACACACACACACACACACACACCCCAAACCACAAACACACACACATCCCCCAAAACGCACACCACCACCCAAAACACACACACACACACACACACACACACCCCCAAACCACCATACGCCACATTACTACCCATAGAAATTAGGGGGCCATCCCCCTCCAATCCTTTTACAGACCATGAACAAGGGCAGCTCGAATAAGACCGCGGCCCCTCAAAAAAAGAGCCCCCCAGATAACACTCGATACAACGTTATTGGCACCACCAAAACCCCCTCCCCAAACCCAACACCCATTACCACACCAACATCCACACCACACCCCTCCAAACATGCCCCCGCAACCCAACCTCACACACCCACCTGCACAAAAACGTCGACAACTAAGAACCCAGTTCCATAAGACCTAAAATCTGTACAGCCACACCAACTACACCACACATACAGCAACCCGCTACAGCACACCCCAAACCCATACAGCACAACAACTACAGCACACACCAACAAAGCCCCTACAGCACACACCAACTTCCCAAATACAGCACAAAACCAAACGCTACATACAGCACAACAACGTACATACAGCACACACCAAGCTACATACAGCACACACCAACGCTACATACAGCACACCCCAAACCCTTACAGCACACACCAAGCTACAGCACACCCAAAACTACATACAGCACACACCAACGCTACAAGCACACACCAACGCTACATACAGCACACACCAACCTACATACACCCACACCACCACATTTAAGCACACACCAACGCTACATACAGCACACACAACCTACATACAGCCACACCAACATACAGCACAACAACCTACATACAGCACCAACGCACACACCAATGCTACAGCCACACCAAACCTACATACAGCACACACCAACGCTACATACAGCACACCCCAAACCCCACTACATAACCAGCACACACCAACCTACAGCACACACAACGCTACAAAACAGCACACACCAAGCACTACAGCACACATCACGCTACATACAGCACACCCCAAAACGTACATACAGCACACACAACCTACATACAGCACACACCAACGCTACATACAGCACACACCAACCTACATACAGCACACAAAACCACTACAGCACCACCAACGCTACATACAGCACACACCAACCTACAGAACACATCAACCTACATACAGCACACACCAACACAAACAGCACACCCCAAGGGCTACAGCTCACCCAACGCTACAGCCACACCAACCTACATACAGCACACCCCAAACGCTACATACAGCACACACCAACGCTACATACAGCACACACCAACGCTACATACAGCACACACCAACACTACACACACACCAAACCCAACCAACACTACAGCACACACCAAACAAACAACAGCACACACAACCCCAAACAACTACAGCACACACCTACGCAACAACAGCTACACCCCAAATCATACAGCACACCACCAAACACTACATACAGCACACCCCAACCGCTACAACAAACACACACCCACCTTTACAGCACCCACCAACGCTACAACAAGCACACACAACGCATACATACAGCACACTTCAACACTACAGCCCCACACCAACGCAAACATACACACACACCCAACGTACGACAACAGCACACACCATACGCCCCCCATACAGCACACACCAACGCTACAGCACACACCAACACTACAGCACACACCAACGCTACAACAGCACACACCAACCTACAAACACACACACAACACTACAGCACACACCAACGCTACAGCACACACCAACGCCCGCCAGTGAACCCGGGGGCCCGGGATGGGGGGGGGGGAAAGGCCCCTTTGGTTAAGTGATGCATCGTCATCTGCTGACCCAGTCGAATCTCGTTCAAGAGGTTTTTTTCCCCTTTGGAGTTCACATCAGTGTAGACTCCACTCTCCCCAAAATCCTCCCTATGACCCAGGTCCCGAGTGCAACGCACGTAAACATCTTGGCACACTAACGTTAAAACCACTTGGGCCCTTTTCGTAAGGTACGCCATTGTGTCCGTAGGAAGGATAAAAATTTACCAAAAACAACCTGCATACAATGGGGACTGGATTTAAAAGCCCACATAAATTTACTTATTCCATTATCTTCGAAATAAATAAATGAAATAAATTGAATTTAAAATAAAAAGATAAATAAATAAATAAATAAATGAATGAATTAATGAATGGATGAATGAAGGCATAGTACATGCAGTCTGTAGTTTATTCAGCCTGTCCCTTAGCAGATCAGCTTTACAATGACTGCATGTGACCTCCAGGCTGTCACAGTTCAGCCTGACCCACTTTTTCCCACTAGAAAGTTTTGGCTACACACCGGTATTAATTTGGGGGTCACGTAGTATCTTGTGTAGAGTGCGAATGGAAAAAATGTTGGTGACCTTCACATATTTTTTTAAGCATGAAAAAATGGACTGTGCACTTGTTTTGGGGATTGAGGACATAGAGCAATACCAGGTAGTCACCAGAAAGTTGGAAATAACCATCAAATGAAGTTTGCCTGTATTCCTACAGCGTTGACCCGCGCATGCATATTGGGGTAAGGAAGCTGGCAGACAACAAAGGACTGAGGGGGTACAGTGTTTGCTGAAAAAAAAATTAATTTCAAACCTACAAAATGTGTTCAGAATCACATGAGTTTTGAGTCAGAGGCTAGTCTTTCACAAAAAGGGTGTTGTTTTTTTAATTTCTGTGGACGCCTTAGTACGTGTGGTATGAATATGAGTCACATAGAAAAACAGAAGGAAAAAAGTGATTTTTTTAAATATGGGTGTGCAGCCTTTAGGACGGTGGAGTTCAGGTTGTGGATGTGGAGATTTGGGTTGATTACTAAACTCTCTAAGATTTTTCGTGGGGTGCCCCCGGGGTCTGTCAGTATAAATAGCATCCCCACTTCTGGAAATTCTGTGCTAGGAATTCCCTCATTTCAATCCCTCTCTTCGTTTCTGCCTTGTTCGTTTTCTTTCAGTCACCTCCTTCTTGTCTGTTTTTTGCCTTTTTGCTCCATTTGGATAAGACTATAAACCGAGGCCCCCTGTTCGAACGCAAGCAGAACATCTTGCGCACACGTTAAAGCCTGTTCCGCTTTTCGGAAGAGTAGGTTATTGTGTGCCGGTGGAAACAGATGACAAAATTGACAAAACTGCATACACACGGGGACTAGATGTAAAAAAGCACATGAGTGCTTATTCCAATATCCTCGATATAAAAGAATAAATAATAAATAAATAAAATAAATAAATTCTCCTGCCTTTTTCACCAAAAAGACTTAAAAGATATCGATTCTCTCCCAAGCTGAAGTCGCATGTGCTGAGTTTGAGTTGTCAGGTGATTAAAAGCAGCGCAACGCATTTTCGCTCATATGACAGACGACACTAGTTGTTGTCTGGGGGTTCTACAACAAAGAAGAAGAATTGCGAAGAAAAAGAAGAAGGAATTATAGGTGAAGAAGAAGAAGAAGAAGAAGAAGAACAACAACAACAACAACAAGAAAAAGAACAAGAAGAACAAGAAGATGAAGCACAAGAACAAGAACAAGAACA
>CM054163.1:4611144-4618644 GCA_028751875.1 Rapana venosa
GTATGTATGTATGAATGAATGTATGAATGTATGTATATTTATATGTATACATGTATGTATGTATGTATGTATGTATGTATGTATGTATGTATGTATGTATGTATGTATATAAAGGGCAAAATGCCAAAGTGTCACACGGACGGACCAAAGCTGAGCTGTCTTCTCTCAGTGCACTTGACAGTGCGGGGTCTGCCCAGAGAACGAATCCCTTTTGTAAGCCTCCTCCTCCCCCCCCCCCCCCACTAATAGACTGAATAAAATGACTCACTGACTGACTGACTGACTTACTGAGTTAATGAATGAATGAATGAATGAATGAATGAATGAATGAATGCATAAATGAATGAATGAATGAAAATAACGAAGGAGAAAGAGAAAGCAAGAAAGAGAAACGCGAGAAAGAAAGAAAGAGAGAAAGAAAGAAAGAAAGATAGATAGATAGATAGATAGATAGATAGATAGACAGACAGATAGATAGATAGATAGATAGATAGATAGATAGATAGATAGATAGATAGATAGATAGATAGATAGATAGATAGATAGATAGATAGATAGATAGATAGATAGATAGATAGATAGATAGACGGAGAGGGAGAGAGACAGAGACAGACAGACAGACGGACAGAGACAGAAACAGGGAGAGAGAGAGAGAGAGAGAGAGAGAGAGAGAGAGAGAGAGAGAGAGAGAGAGAGAGATGAAGAATGACTGACTGACTGACTGACTTACTGACAATAAATGAATAATAAATAAATAAATAAATAAATGAAAAAATAAATACATAAATATAAAAAATTAATAGATGACGGAATGAATAAGTAAATGAATGAGTGAGTGAAGGAAGAGAAGAATGAGTGAAGAAAGGAATGAACGAAAAAAGAAAGATCAACAAAAAATAAAAAATACTGAAATAAAAACAAATGAATGAAAGACAGAGAGAAAGAAAAAGTTCAAAATTAATTTCAGAGCAACTAGGTAGAGAAACCAAATTAATTTGTTGCTTCAAACCAATCGTTTCATTTGACATCATCTTAAACAAAACTGGTAAAACCAAAACCAAAGCATTCATTCCCAAAGTCGGAGTGCGTCTACCTCAATGGAGGGTAATTTTAAAAAAAAAGTCACATACGCCAAAAAAAATCACCAGTGATGTCACCTAGAGCTCTTACAGAGAAAAGAAAAAACACCAAACAAACAAACAAACAAGCAACACACACACACACCAACAACAACCACCAAAAATATCCCCCTCTCCCCCCAAAAAAATCTAACAAAGCTTTTAATATTCGCTCTAAATCACAACTCAGATTCTTTCAACGCAAAAAAAAAATGTCTTTCTATCGTTCTCTAAAAAAAATTTTTTTTAAAAAGAATGTGGCATTGTAATGCACTGAGAGCAGCACTATGTAAAACCAAAGCACTTTTTAAAGGTAAAGGTAAAGGAGTCCCATAACCTATAAGGTCGTAGGGGAGCGAGGCGTCAGAGACCTCACTTCTCTAGGGCCAGCATATTGAGGGCGGCGCCCATCTCCTCTCCCTCGCTGCTTTACCTTCCCTGACCCTAAAGAGGGCAGGTACCCATGTACAGCTGGGTGAACTGGGGGAACTGTACTGAAGCCAAGGCGCGCAAACGGTCACCCATCCAACTGGTAACCATGCTCGACGCTGCTTAACTTGGCTGGGGGAAAGCGAGTGCTCCGACCACTGAGCTATCCCGTCCCCGAGCACTTTTTACCAGCCATAAACTTTGATGATTCTGAAAAGAGACAACAGCTTGCTTGCACAGTTTGCTGTTGGCAGTTCTCCTCTTCACAGTGTGACCTGCTTTTCGAGGGAGAGTGATATCATCAGCAACAGACAGACATACAGACACACAGACACACAGACAGGACAGACAGACAGCTTTCAGTGTGTAGGGAGAGTGATATCATCAGCAACAGACAGACAGACAGACAGTTTTCAGTGTGAAGGGATAGTCATATTATCAGCAACAGACAGACAGACAGACAGTTTTCAGTGTGAAGGGATAGTTATATTATCAGCAACACACACACACAGACAGACAGACAGACAGACAGACAAACAGTTTTCAGTGTGTACGGATAGTCATATTATCAGCAACACACACACAGACAGACAGACAGACAGACAGTTTTCAGTGTGAAGGGATAGTTATATTATCAGCAACACACACACACAGACAGACAGACAGTCAGACAGACAGACAGTTTTCAGTGTGTAGGGATGGTCATATTATCAGCAACAGACAGACAGACACACAGACAGACAGTTTTCAGTGTGTAAGGAGAGTGATATCATCAGCAACAGAAAGACAGACAGACAGACAGACAGTTTTCATTGTGAATGGATAGTCCTATTATCAGCCACACACAGACAGACAGACAGACAGACAGACAGTTTTCAGTGTCTGTTGTGTGAGCTGAAGGGCATGTGTTGAAGCTTTCTGAAGTATTGTGTTGTTTTGTGTGGTATTGTGTTGTGTTGGTTTGTGTTGGTTTGTGTTGTTTTGTGTTGTATTGTGTTGTGTTGGTTTCTGTTGGTTTCTATTGTGTTGGGTTGGGTTGGTTTGTGTTGTGTTGTGTTGGGTTGTGTTGTGTAGGCTTGTGTTGGCTTGTGTTGGTTTCAGTTGGTTTGTATTGTGTTGGGATAGGTTGTGTTGTATTGTAGTAATAATGATATTAATAATAATGATGATGAATTAAATTTATATAGCGCGATATCTTGCAAAAAGACATCAAAGCGTTTGCACACAACTCATTCTTACACAGTCATGCAAACAATAACAGTTAATAGTTCCACCAAGTCCAAATGCACACACACATACACACACACACACTCACACACACACACACACACACACACACACACACACACACTCACACACTCACACACACACACACACACACACACACCCCACACACACACACACACACACACACACACACGTTATACACTTTGGCAGAGTGATGGAATTTCGGCTGTTGAAGGCAGGGGAAAAGCTATGAGATGAAACAGGAGAGGAAAATCTTAGGTTTGAAATAAATATGTCTTGAGGTTGGATTAAAAAGTGTCACAAGAAGGCTTTTGGCGAAGAGAGAGAGAGAGAGAGAGAGAGAGAGAGAGAGAGAGAGAGAGAGAGAGAGAGAGAGAGAGAGAGAGAGAGAGAGAGAGAGAGAGAGGAAGGTCATTCCAGATCGATGGACCAGAAATAGAGAAAGAGCGACGGCCGACGATGGATTGGTTGAATCTAGGTATTCGTAAACACAAGGTATCTGCAGCAAAGCGGAGAGAAGGTGAAGGAGTGTACAGGTGTGTAGGGAAAATCATATCATCAGCAAAAGACAGTTTTCAGAGGTAGGAGGGTGCTGTTTTGTGGAGACATTTGTAACAGAGGATACTGATCTTATAATCTACTCTCTGTAGCACAGGTAACCAGTGGAGAGATCGCAAAAGAGGGGTAATGTGCTCAGATTTTTTTTTCTTTCTGAGGACTAGTCGAGCTGCAGAATTTTTTATACGTTGAAGGGAGTGGATAGATGATGCTGGCAGACCAGCCAAAAGAGAATTGCAATAGTCCAGACTTGAAAGAATGAGAGATGCCACTAGTTTGGATGTTGCATCAGGGGTCAGGTACTTTCGAATTGCACTTAAACGCCGTAATTGATAGAAGCACGACTGGCAGGTCTGGGTGGTGAATTTTTGCATGGAGAGTGTGTTGTGGATAAAGACCCCTAGATGCTTGACAGCAGTTGATAGAGGGACAGACATATTGCCAAATTCTATTGGGCTGCACACCGGTATTAAAAAATCACTCTTTTCCTTCTGTTTTCCTATGTGACTCTTATATTCATACCGCACGTACTCAGGCATCCACAGAAATAAAGCCGCTTTTTGGGAAAGACTAGCCTCTGACTGAAAACTCAGGTGATTTTGAACACGTTTGGTAGGTTTGAATGTTTTTTTAATTTTCAGCAAACACTGTACCCCCTCAGTCCTTTGTCATCTGCTAGCTTTCTTAGCGCAATATGCATGCGCGGGGTCAACGCTGTAGGAATACAGGCAAACCTCATTTGATGGTTATTTCCAACTTTCTGGTGACTACCTGGTATTGCTCTATGTCCTCAATCCCCAAAACAAGTGCACAGTCTATTTTTTCATGCTTAAAAAAATCTGTGAAAATCACCATTTTTTTCCACTCGCACTCTATAGAAGATACTACGTGACCCCCAAATTAATACCAGTGTGCAGCCTTGAAGCTGTTATAAGAAGCGCTTCGATTTGTGTTGTTTTTTACAAGATTCAGCGCTATATAAATTCCATATATTATTATTATTAAAATGGAAGAAAGTTTGTGTTTGGTGCCTTCAAGCATGGCTTTGTTTTTATCTGCATTCAGCTGTAACTTGTTCTCTATCATTCAGTTTTGGATATCTTGAAGGCAGTGGGCCATATTTGTCAAGAGAGAAGGCAGATTTTCAGGAGTGCTGCTGCTTAGTATTGTAATATATTGTATTGTATTGTAATGTATTGTATTGTATTATGTTGTATTGTGTTGTGTTTGTGTTGTGATGAGTTGTGTTGTGTCATGTAGTTTGTGTGGTGGGTGTGGTGTGGTGTAATGTAGTGTTGTGGAGCGTAGTGTGGTGTATTGCATGTGTTGTGTGTGTTGTGTTGCAATGTGTTGTAGTGTGTTGTGTTGTAGTGTGTTGTAGTGTGTTGCGTTGTTGTGTTGTGTTGTGTTGTGCTGTAGTGTGTTGCGTTGTTGTGTTGTGTTGTAGTGTCGTGTAATGTAGTTTAGTGTAGTGTAGTGTATGGTAATGTAATGTAATGTAATGTAATGTAGTGTAATGTAATGTAGTGTGGTGTGGTGGGGAGTGGTCAAGTGCAGTGCAGTGCAATGCTGTGTTGTTGTGTTCTACTGTATTGCAATGACTTGGGTTGTGTGTTTTGTATTTAATTGTATTGTGTTGTGTTGTATTACATTGTCGTGTATTGTGATGTGTTGTAGAGTAGTGTGCTGTATTGCATTGTGTTGTATTGCATTGTGTTGTATTGCATTGTGTTGTTGTGTAGTGAAGTAAGTTGTGTGTTGTGTTGAATTGTAGTGTAGTGCAGTGTAATGCAGTGTAGTGCAGTGTAGTCTAGTGTAGTGTAGTGAAGTGTAGTGTAGTGCAGTGTAGTGCAGAGTAGTGTAGTACAGTGTAGTGCAGTGCAGTGCAGTGTAGTGCAGTGTAGTGTAATGTAGTGTAGTGTGTGTAATCAGTTTTGTCAATTTTGTCATCCGTTCCCACCGGCACACAATGACCTACACTTCCGAAAAGCGGGACGGGTTTTAATGTGTGTGCAAGATGTTCTGCGTGCGTTCGCACACGGGATCTCGGCTTATAGTCTAATCCGAAGGACTTTTGGGGAGAGTGGAGTCGGCACTGATGTTAAAATCCAGAGGGAAAATCCTTTTAAACGAGATTCGAACCCGGGTCAGCAGATCACGAATACATCACCCTGACCACCAGGCTATCCCTGTTTACTTAGCAGTCAATTGGCAAGGACAATGCTCTGACCACCATGCTATCTCCCTCCTCCCACTTTCTCCATGTTGAAATAAATACAATGAACAGCAACACCAAAGTGACCCAGTGGTAGGGCAGGATCTTTCTGGCTTGTGGTTTAATGGCGGCCTAAGGCCTCTGTCTCTGCCTCTCTCTGTAGTCCAGTACTGTCAAGGAAAAAATTGCAACAGGTTTTTTTTGTGTCTCATTCTATTCCCAAAATTGTCAGTGATAACATATCCAAAGTTGAGAAAAGTTGAGGCCCTGGGAAAATGCACTAAAATTAAATAAAAGACAACTAATACTAAGATACCCACTTTAGCCTAGTCTTCTCCCCATACCCCAGATATAGTTGAGTAACACCCGCTCACCCACACCCAAGACTACAGTTGCGTAATACCGCTGGTGGAGTGTAGCACTGAGGTAGAGTTGCGTAATACCAACTGTGGAGTGTAGGAATAATATAGGCCTATAGGCTATGTTATATGTCTGCTAGGCCTACAGGTTTATCTGGTAGGCTAAGACTTCAAAAGTAATGCGTTTATAATAATTAGGCTTTCTGCACACCGGTTTTGGCGATATTTTGGTCTAATTAATCCGTTCAAGTGCCCCCACAATGTTGAAACTGATACAGTATTTCATATGATTGAAACATTAGTGATTACAGGCTTCATTGGTTTCTTATCTGTACCATTAAAAAAAAGTTATGTCACACTGTGTTCGTCAGATACTGATAGTAAGACCATGGCTTACTTTATGAGGCATGTAGTGAGTGTGTGAACAATGATTTCATAATTTATGCTTTATAATCCATGGAGACATGATTCTTCTGGATTGAAATTAACATGAAAAAAGTATGTTTTCAAGTACAACAAACAGTTAGATATAGGGAGAATGTTTAGATTTTGTCCAAGTTTGGATTAAAGATTAAAACATTTTCAATCTGGGACCCTTTTATCATTTAGGTATCTAACAGGGATTTGTTCACAAGCAGCAAATTCTGGCGTTTTTCCGCTGCACGCCCATAACAGCAAACTAATTTGTCTGTAACAGCACCAGTCAGATTAGTTACAAATAGAATAGTAGGGAAGACCAGCTGATAAAGACCAAACAGAAGCCTTCTTGAAGGCAGTACAGTTTTTAGAAAACAATGATAATGAACAAATCACTCTTTCAGATCTCAGGCAGAAAATGCAGCACATTCTTCAAGAAGCTGCGATTGAAAAAGAACCTTACACTGAAAAACATCTACGGCAAAAGTTAGAAAAGCAGCTTGGAGAAACAATACTCGTCACATGCCACACATGGAAAGCAAATATAGTAACTTTCAGGTCAACTGCAGAGCAAATCCTCGAGGAGTTTTCCAGAGAAGAAGAGAAAGACAACAACAACAACAACAACAAAACTTCTCATCATCAGAACAGCTGCCCTTCTCCTCTTGTCAGACATCAAGACCATGGAATGGACAAAAGAGGATTACCCATCAAGTTCTGACATGGCTAGCCTGGACAACAATGTGGATTTTCTCCATCATCTGTGACACTGTTCCTCAGCACACTTCTTTGTGAAAACAGAGATCACAAACTGAAGATTGCTTCCATTGGCCACAGTCTTGTCCAAGCAGCAAGATCAAAAAGTGATATCACCATTGCAGTTGGGTGTCGGAGTGGAAATTCACCCCATTATTGGCTCCAGATATCTTGTTGACAATTTGAACTAGAGTTCTCTTCATCCTATGCTGAAATGAAGAGATATGAGCAGTCTGAAGCACTGATGCAAGACATCCTTCCGATGAGACTATAAACCGAGGCCCCGTGTGCGAACGCATGCAGAACATCTTGCGCACACGTTAAATCCTGTTCCGCTTTTTCGAAAGAGTAGGCCATTGTGTGCCGGTGGGAACAGATGACAAAATTTACAAAACCGCAT
>CM054163.1:4631144-4661144 GCA_028751875.1 Rapana venosa
CTCTCTCTCAATTTGATATATATAAATAAAAAATACATATATATATAGTATAGATCAACATACAACACAAAACACAACACACAACACTATCAATAATAATATAATAGATCATATAGCAGAGAGAGAGAGAGAGAGAGAGACAGACAGACAGACAGACAGACACACAGAAGAGAGGCAGAAGAGAAGAGAGAGAGAGAGACAGAAGAGATAGCAACAGAGAAAGAGAAGGCGAGAAAGAGAGAGAAAGAAAGAAAAAGAGCAGAAATTTTTGACCTGAAGATAAGAAAGAAGTAAAAGCTAAAAAGCATAACCAGAACGAACCAAAATTACAAAAAACACCAACATGCAGACGAAGTCAACACACAGCAAGCAACACAACACAACAACAGACAACAGACAACAAAACGACAAAGCAACAGACAGACAACAGACAAGAGAGCAGAGACGAAGACAACAAAGACGAAGAAACAAACAAACGCAGACAGAGCAAGAAGAGCAGACAGACAGATGACAAGAAAAGCAAACTGACAACACACCAATAAACTACACAACGAACACACCACACACAACCACAATCACACACACACACAACACACCACACACACACACACCACACACACAACACCTCTAACAATCCTTTTTATTAAGAACTTAAAACAAGAACAACGAACTAACACACACACACAACACAATAAAATACACACACAACAAACACACACAACACACACACACAACACACACACTAACACATACAAGACACAAACGGAGAAGAAACATACACTAAAACACTATGAGAGACGAAACGAACACACGACACACACACACACACACACACACACACAACAACACACAAACACAACTCACAACATATACACAACCACAACACTACCACACACACACCACAACACACACACAAACACACAACACCAAACAACACACACACACACACATACACACAACACAACGCACACACACACTAACACACACAACACACAACAACACACACACTACACACACAACACACACTACACACACACACACACACACAACACACACACACACTAACACACACACAACACACACAACACAAACAACACACAACACTAAAACACAAACACACACACACTACACACACACACTACACACAACACACACACACACACACACAACAACACACACCACACAACACACTACACACACACAACACACACACACACACACATACACACACTCAACACACCCACACTAACACACACACACACACACTAACACACACACACACACACCCACACACAACACAACACATACACACACACCTCAGTTTAAAATCCCTATTTACTGAGAGACTTTAAAACGGAGACACGAAACACACACACTATCACACACACACACTCACTAACACACACACTAACACACACACATACACACACACAAACACACGCACATACACACACACTAACAACCACACTACACACACACACTAACACACTCACACACCACATACACACATACACACACACTAACGCACACACACATAACACACTCACACACGCACATACACACAGTATCACACACACTAACACACATACACACACTAACACACACACACACTAACACACACACACAAAACACACGCACATACACACACACTAACACACACACTAACACACACACAAAAACTCACACACGCACATACACACATATCACACACACTAACGCACACACACTAACACACACACACACTAACACACACTACACACACTACACAACACACACTAACACACACATACACACACACACACACACTAACACACACACACACACACACACATACACACACTAACACACACACTCACACTAACACACACTACAACCACACTAACACACACACACACACACACGCACACACATACACATACACATACACACACACCTCAGTTTAAAATCCCTATTTACTGGAGAGACTTTAAAACGGAGACACGAATACACACACACTATCACACACACTCTCACACACACTCACACACACACACACACTAACACACACACACACAAACACACCAAACTACCACCACCACCACCATCACCACCCCGTCTCCCTCCTCCTCCCCTCTCCCCCCCCCCCCCCCTCCCTCCATAAACACACACACAGACAAACAAACAAAACTGACCTGAACACATGTATGACAGAAATTCTCACATCGTTTCATGGCTGTATTAGCCTATTGCCAAGTACGCAACACAGGCACTTGCTTATTCCCAACCACCCCTCTCTCTCTCCCTCTCTCTCTCTCTCTCTGTCTCTCTCTCGCTGTCTCTCCCTCTGTCGCTCGCTCGCTCGCTCGCTTGCCCCAGGTGCGTTTGTGTGCTGCGAGTTCTCTCTCTTTTCTCACTGTGTGTGTGGGGGGGGAGGGGGGGGTGGTGGTATCAAAGTCAAAGTCAAACTTTTATTTCTAGATGGTACATTGAATAAGCAGTGCATTTGCTTTTTTTCATCAAGCCATCTATCTAAAGAAAAAAAAGCGAGAAAAAAGATAATGTATATGCAGACA
The DNA here is from genome assembly GCA_028751875.1 of Rapana venosa. NCBI lineage: Eukaryota > Metazoa > Mollusca > Gastropoda > Neogastropoda > Muricidae > Rapana > Rapana venosa. Next base: position 4,633,697 of record CM054163.1, read on the forward strand.
TAGAATTTTTTAAAAACCTAATCTATGGTAAACTATACAAATCAAACAAGAAAAGACAATAACTATGCATATAAAAGGAGGTAAAGGAGTCCCGTAACCTATAAGGTCGTAGGGGAGCGAGGCGTCAGAGACCTCACTTCTCTAGGGCCAGCATATTGAGGGCGGCGTCCATCTCCTCTCCCTCAACTATGCATATATGGAATTAAAAACAGAACAAAACCCCCAGAAAAATATTAAACCATACAAATCAAATAATTAAAAAATCTTGAAAAAATATCCATCATAATACAAACAAACAAACAACAAAGAAAAACCAAAACAAAACAAAGAAGACCAAAAAAATTTTTTTTAAAGACACACCAACTGCTTCCCTCCCCCCCCCCCCCTTCCCCCCACCTCACAAACACATACACACAAAAACCTTACCATACAAACAACTGAATAAAACACACACAAAAAATGAATCAACAAGAACAACCACAACAAGCAAATAAACAATCAAACAAACACAAATATACGTACACATGTGTGTGTGTGTGTGTGTGGGGTGGGGGGGGGGGTGTATGTGTATGTGTTGTGTGTGTTGTGTATGTGTGTACGTGTGTGTGAGTGTGTGTATGTGTGTGTTGTGTGTGTGTTTATGTGTGTGTGAGTGTGTGTGTGTGAGTGTGTGTATGTGAGTTGTGATTGTGTGTGTATGTGTGTGTGCGTGCGTGTGTGTGTATGTGTGTACGAGTGGGTGGGTGTATGCGTACGTGCATGTGAGTGTGTGTGTTGGTGTGTTGCGTGTGCGTGTGTGTACAGGTTGTGTGTGTGTGTGTGTGTCTGTGTGTATATGTGTGTGAACAGGTGTTGTGTGTGTGTGTGTGTGTGTGTGTGTGTGTGTGTTGTGGTGTCAAGTCAAGACAAGACAAGTCAAGTCAAATTTTATATTCCAGATGGTACATTGAATAAGCAATGCATTTGCTTTTTTCATCAAGCCATCTATCTAAGAATAAATTACTTAATGATAATACTGAAATACTACATTATTGCAACCTTTACCGATAAATTATACCCCTAAAAGGAGGAAAACCAATAAAATAATACACTGGAAAATACAAATTACACACACATACATTTATACAAGTGAAGTTTACACAATAACAGGGAATGAGTGATTATATCAAATGCTTTTTCAAAGTCAACAAAAAGAAGACCTGTACATTTATTTTCACTGATATTGTGTAGGAGACTGTATGTAATTTGTGTAAGAGCTGTGTGACAGGAATAGTTTTTACGGAAACCTGACTGATCTTCATTTAATAGATTGTTGTTTACAAAGTAGGAATATACAGATTTGAGGATATGTTTGTCATGGGTTTAGATAAGACAGACAGAATTGAAATTGGTCTGTAATTTGAAGGACAAGCAGAATCACCTGATTTGTGGACTGTATAAATTTTGCCCTTTTAAATATGACGGGAAAGTTGCTTTTCTCTATGTGTTTTTGTCCGTCATGTCCCACGATGACCTCCAAAACATCAGAGGAGGCAGCTGCTGTTTTGGAAATTGGGCAGAAATTTGATTTTAGTGGAGATGCCTTGCCCACAGTACATCCCCACTCTCTCGGCCAAGTGGGCATAAGGACAGTCAGCGTTGGAGATGTCTCCAAAGGCCAACCAGCCCCCAGGGCTGCAGCACATAAGGACTGTGCGAGTCAAGCCTCCTAGTCAGAGAGTCATAGTCGATCACTAAAGACTAAGCTGTAAAGTGGAATTCCATGAGTGGGAAAGCCACTGGTCATGCAGCCTCTCACTTTGCTGTTGTCCCCAGCGTCAATGGTTCAATCAAGAACTGTGATAAAGCCCAGGCGCTGACGGCATGGGTTTTTTTTTATCTCTATGCACAAGTTATACAAGCATGTCAGTGTTCCAGCAATAACTTGACCAGAAAATTTAATTATTTTTCCATCTAGATTGTCTAGATCACGTGTTCTGGAACTTTTTGGAAGAGAAAGGCTTTCCAAGACGTCTGTGATTGTCATTGGCAGTAGTTTAAATAGGAATTTTATTTCTTTTGATTTGATATATTGTTCTAAGTAATGGAGATCATTTTCATTTGACTTGTCAATTGATATTACTTTGGTGGCAATGTTTGAGAAGTGGTTGTTCAATTCATCAGCTGATATATCTTTAACTGTCTGTTGACTTTTTGATATAGGTTTATTACATAATGTATTGATGGCTTTCCATACTTAGCAGAGTTGGTAGTTGCAATTAATAACTTTTGAAAGTAATCACGTTTTGATTTGCGTTTTAGTGAAGTTACTTTGTTTCTTTGTACTCTGAACTGCTCTTTTGAACTATGTGTTTTCAAATAGTCTCTTAGGTGTATTTCGGATTCTATGTCTTTTGTTATCCAAGATGGTTTGATTTTTCTTTAACTTTTTTATGAATGGGGCATGCATGCCATACACTAAAATGTGCTAATCCAAAATTCAGCAGCTTCATCAGGGTCTCTGATTTGATATATGCCACGATTTTGTCAAGTCTGAAAGAAAATCTTGCTCCTGAAAGTTTTTTAATTTTCTGTAAAAAATAGTTTTATGACCTACTTGAGGTGTTTTGATACGAGTTTTAAACCAAGTAAAGCACACTGGGTTATGATCACTGCATCCACATGAGGGAGCACATACTTCTGTTATGTGTTGTTTTGTAGTAGTGTAAATATGATATATTAAAGTTCTAGAGTTATTTGTTATCCAAGTTGATCTATCTATTAGTTGTTCTAGCCCAAACATAGTAATGTTGTGACTCCATTTTGGTTTAGGTTTTGATAAGTCTATGATAAAATCCCCAAGAATAATTGTTTCATAGTTTAAAAGTATCACCTCGTCCATAGAGGAGTTGAATTTTTCTAACCAGTCTCTGGTTTCTGAAGGATTTCTGTATATAAATCCTATTAATATTAGTCTATTGCGTTTTAATTTGATTTCTATCCACATGGATTCAATGTCATAAACATCAAGGTTATATATTCTTTTACAATTGAGGGAGGAGGCTATATATAAATAACCAAGTGGACTTGGGTTTGTGTGGATCTTCAGGGAAGATTTAATACCCTGGAATATTCATGTATGCATCTGTTATAATTATTAGGCGAAAGTCGGGGATTCGGCTAGGCAAAACAAATGACACTGATTCCCACTGTTGTATAGTATGGTTGCAATGTCATCTTTTTTTGTTATTGCACTGTTGATATTCAGGTAGCCTACATGGAGGCCCCGTTTTGTTGGCCACTTGTCTGAAGTTAGAGACGTAATATATGTCAGGATTGATATGCTTATATATATATATATATATATTCTTGTTCTGTACATTTAAGTAATCTATCAAAATAGACGACCAGTTTAGTTGGTTTTCAGTTCAGTAATCCAACAGGAGAATATAATATTAAATAAATGAAACACCCAATAAAAACGAAACAATACTAAAAGTCAATTTCAAAGGCTGCTCTGGATCTGCAAGAAATCAATCTGTTATATCAACACAGTGGATAAATCCAATCCCCTTTATATTGCATACAGTAAATATAGATCAAAGTATACCACACATACCTTAAAGTGTAGAGTATTTTGATAAGGAGACACTGCAATCTTTTTTTTCTAAATCAATAACTATCACTTACACAATGCTATCTATCTATCTATCTGTCCCGTAGTCTGACGACCGTGGGGCACCCTCAAAGACTCAACAACCAGTTCCCTCCATTCCTCTCTCTGTTCTGCCTTTCTCAGGGTTTTGTTGAGTTCTAGGCCTGTCCATTCGCTGATGTTATCCTCCCAGCTCTTCCTTGGTCTGCCTCTTCTTCTTCCTCCTTGGACAGTGCCTTGCAAAACTGTCTTTGTAATTCCTTGGGATCTTGTGACATGCCCATACCATTTAAGTTTACGCTTTTTCACGATCGCTAGAAGGTTCTCATAGGGTCCAATGGTTTGCTGGATTCTGTTATGCATGCTTTCGTTGCTTATGTGGTCTTTGTAGGAGATGCCAAGGAGTCTCCGAAAGCATCTCATCTCCACTGCCTGTACTCTTCTCTCCAAATCTGCAGTCAGGGTCCATGATTCACAGGCATACAGAAATATGGATATGACAAGGGAGCGCATTAGTCTGATCTTGGAGATAAGTGAGATATTCTTATCTCTCCAGATGGTGTTTAGTTTTGACAAAGCTGTTATTGTCTGTGCAGTCCTGCATACTACTTCTGGCTTGGATCCCTGGTCTGATACAATGGCTCCCAGGTACTTGAAGCTTTGAACTGTTTCCAGCTTCTGGTCATTAACCCTGATATCAGTGCTAATGCCGTTGGTGTTATTAGTCATCAGTTTGGTCTTCTCTGCACTGATTTCCCTGCCGTATGTTTTGGAGGCCTTATCCAAGTGTTCTGTTAGGCTGGCAAGCTCTTTTTCTGATCCTGCTAGTCCATCAATGTCATCTGCGAAGCGGAGGTTTGTGATCGTTCTGCCACCAATGCTGACTGATCCTTCATGATGTTCCAGTGCATCAGCCATGATTCTCTCAAGGAAGATGTTGAAAAGAGTGGGTGAGAGTAGACAGCCCTGCCTTACTCCAACTGTTGTTCGAAACCATTCTCCAATGTTGTTGTTGTAGTACACTGCACTGGTGGCCTCGCTGTACAGCTGTTTGATGACTCTGATCAGGTTTGCATTGATGCTGTACAAATTCATGGTTGCCCACAAAGCTGCATGCCACACCCTGTCAAATGCCTTCTTAAAATCGATAAATATGTGGTAAAGGTCTTGTTGATGTTGATGGTACCGCTCACATAGTATTCTGAGGTTGAATATCTGTTCTGTTGTGCTGCGCCCTGCTCTGAAACCTGCTTGTTCCTCAGCAATGATGGTATCTGCTTGTGGCTTCAGTCTATTCAATATTATCTGCAGCATGACCTTGCTTGGGTGACATATGAGGCTGATTGTGCGGTAATTATGGCATTGTTGTAGATTTTCTTTCTTGGGGAGGGTGATGATGAGTGACTGTGTCCATGGTGTTGGCCATTTTCCTGTCTGCCAGATCTTGTTGCAGATTCTTAGTAGGGCGCTGATCATGGCTTCCCCTCCAGCTTGGACCAACTCAGCTGGAATGTTGTCAGCCCCTGCTGACTTCCCCTTTTTCAGCGATCTGACTGCTGTTTCCACTTCTTCTCGGAGGATAGGGTGACTGTCTGTGTCTTTGTTTTCGGGTACATTAAGGACTTCTGGATCTCCTGCGGTTTTATAGTTATACAGGTCGGAGCAGTATTCTGTCCATCTGTTCAGAATATCCTGGTCGTCAGTGAAACACTTCCCATTTTTGTCTTGGATTGTTAAACCTTTTCTCTGTTTCGTGCTAGTCAGGTCTTTCACCAGCTGATATGCTTTCTTGCTATTGTTTTTCTTGATGTTCTCTTCAATGTCTTGGCGCTGTTCACCGATCCATTTCTCTTTTGCCTCCGTCATGGACTTCCTGATTCTTTTGTTGACTGCCCTATATTGTTCTGCTCTTTCTTTTGTTTCATTTTTCTTTTTCTTCAACTCTCTACGCTTGTCGCATAGTTGTAGGATGTTAGGTGTGACCCATGGTTTTTTGACTGGTCAGCGTTTGCCAAGAAGCTCGTTTGCTGTTTCAGTCACCGCTGTATTGAAACTATTCGTCAGTGTATCTATGTCTGAGTCTATCACAGTGAGTGCTGCAAACTTTCCACCTATCCTTGCTTGAAAAATTTCTAATACCTCTGGGTCCTTCAGCTTCTCGAGGTCAAATTTGATCCTGATGTTGTTCCGCTTGTGGATTTTCTTTAGACGTAGTCGGAAAGTCATCATCACAAGATCATGATCACTCCCTATGTCTGCTCCTGGAAAACTTCGTGTCTGTGCGATGTTAACGCTAGACTGAAACCGTCTTTTCACCATGATGTAATCTATTTGGTTGTGGTGTTCTCCATTTGGGCTATGCCATGTCCATTTTCTGGATTTCTTGTGTGGGCCAAGTGTATTCACTAGCTGGAGGTGGTTGTTACTGGCAAACTCCAGGAGTCTCAAGCCTCTTTCATTTGATTGGTTATTACAATGTGGCCCACAAACGCCCTCCCAGTCTTTCCATGCATCTTCTCCTACCTTGGCGTTCCAGTCACCTTGCACAACGAGGATGTCTTTCTTGGGTGTTTGATTCAGAACCTCTTGTAGCTGGTCATAAAATTCTTCTACGGCTTCATCTGTGCAGTCTGATGTAGGGGCGTATGCCTGTACTATAGTTATGTTAAAGGGGGTTGCTCTCAGGCAGATGGTAATAATTCTGCTGGACACAGGCTGACAGCTCATGACGGTGTTCACGGTGTCTTTGTGAACGAGAAACCCCACGCCGTGTTCATGTTTATCCTGTTTTCCACTGTAGTATAATTTGTGGTCTTCCTGGGTCGTTGTTTCTCCCATGTTTTTCCACCTGACTTCGCAGAGCCCAAGGATGTGCCATTGATATCTGGACATCTCATGTGTCAGTTCTTCCACTTTGCCTGCAGCTCTTAGTGTCCGTACATTCCATGTGCCAATGATGGTGATGTTTCTGGCACGAATTTTGCTGCGTTTTACATCAGTAGCATACTTTCGACATCTGTCCTGATGAGCAACAGAAGGCGCGGTCCTTGGTAACCCGGGCGACGACCGATCCGGTATGGAGATTCTGGCTGTCTTTGTCATTGGTGTATCTTGGGCAAATCAAACCTGGCTGAGCCCATCCCTCTCCAGGTCGGATTTTTTGGTTGGGTTTACTCCCCACATGTGGCAGGTGGTACTGGGTTACATGGTTACCAGTAGCAGAGGGATTCTCTGACCTGACCTTCTACACAATGCACATATTCATATAAAGCTCTAAAACAAGGAAAATAAACAGTCACAAGAAGTAGATACAATAATAAAAATACAGAATTTCTTGAAAAAATAAATCAAAATTTAAAAAATTAATTGTTACTAACACAACTGTTCTGTTGCTAGAGTCTCTGATGTAGCCATATAGCTGCTAGTCACAAAAGTAAATTGTTTCAGTCAAGCAGAATGCTTTATAAACCACACAGCAGCATGACGTTGATCAACATCATTTGATTTACTGGAAAAACAGTGGGAGGGGGGGGGGGGGGGCAGAGGTGAGAAGAAGTATGAAGGAGAAGGGGGGGGGGGATCATTGGAGAAGAATTGAAGCAACCATTTATAATTCTTGTGGTCAATATACCTGCATGTTTGGATGCAGGCAGACAGGCATATATCTACAGGCATCCACGCACGCACCCATGCCCACGCAGGTACGTGCGCATCATACACACACATCAAAATACATATGCATACACACATACATTTACTACCTCACACTGCACTTACTCATGCAAACACACACACACTCACACACACATACACACACACTCACTCACTCCCTCACTCATAATTATACCCACACACCCACATGTACACACAGGCACTTGCATCACACACACGCACTCAGACACACCCACACCTACACCATTAATTTTGGTCAAATATCAAAGTAGTTCAAAAAGCACATTGACAAATGGTTGTGTGTTGGAGAGGGAGTGCTGATGTCTCCCTAACACACTGGCGACTTCTGAACATTGGGGGTTCCTGGGCTGGGAGAGGGGAAAGTGTGTGTCATGGAATAGTGTGGTATTGTCGTTGGTCACAAGGTGGGGTGGGGGTGTCGTCTTTTTGTTGTAGGCAGCGGTTGTGTACGTCTCACACCTTTGCTGCCTGGGCGTAGCTGACTGTGTTGTAGCGGTCTGTATAAGGTCGGTGGTTAGTCTCGGGCTTCATGGCTGGCGGCATAATGTTGAGGGCAAGCGTTCTGTTACCCTGGGGGCTGGGATGTAGAGCATCTTGGTATAATGACTTTGTAGGAGCTCCAGCCCTAGTGATGATGGGTGGGGGGGGGGGGGGTGCAATAATAATAATAATAATAATAATAATAATAATAATAATAATAATAAATGGAATGATATAGCACTGTATCTTGCACAGACAAATCAAAGGCTTGCACTCAACTCATTCTTACACAGTCATGCAACCAATAGCAAGTAATAGTTCTAACAAGTCCAAATGCACACACACACACACACACACACACAGAGGTTATACACTTTGGCAGGGTGATGGAGTTTTTGGCTGTTGAAAAGCAGGGATAGCTATAAAATGAAACAGGAGAGGACATTCTTAGGTTTGAAACAAATATGTCTTGAGGCCAGGTTTAAAAGTGTCACAAGAAGGTCTTTGGCTAGGAGAGATAGGGAGGCCATTCCAAATCGATGGGATCAGAAACAGAGAAAGAGCAACGGCCAACAGTGGACTGGCTGAATCTAGGTAAACAAAACCCCCTCTTGCCTGCAGGATTCCCTAAGAGAAGCTGTCCACCATGAAGCCATGTCTCTTAAGGGATGTCGTCCGAAGGGAGGGAGGATGGAGGAGGCCTGTAGAGTGGCATGGGGGAAGACTTTTGCTAGCAGGTGGATCAGTTTGGTCCAGTCTGCTGTTGTGACGGGCCCTGCTTTACAGCTGTTGATGCCCACCTGAAAAGTGACGTGATGAATGTGTGGAGAGGGACAGCTTGTTGCCAGCCACTGACACAGGTGTTGGACTGTCAGGCCTGGTACAGACAGGTTGCAGACTAGCCGGCCGCCAACTGACATCTTTTTCTCGTCCACACCCTTCAACACTGAATCACCTAGCAACAAGGTATCACACTCGTCTGGGACTGATTTTTGTTGGAGGACGTTTAGGGGACTGGAAGGGGGGGTGCTCACCTGTCCCTGTGGGAATGCCGGGACCCTGTCAGTATAAACAGCATCCCCACCTTCTGCACATTCTCTGCTGGGAATTCCCTCTTTTCTGGTTTTTCCTGCCTTGTTCTTTTCCTGTCCGTCACCTCCTCCTTGTCTTTTTTTTTTTTTTTTTTTTTGGGGGGGGGGGGGGGCTTCTTGGTCCATTCTCTTACCATTATTTTTTTTTTAAAAGACTTAAAAGATGACAAGTGTTTCTCAGGCCGACATGGGATGTGCTGGGCCAGACTTGTCAGGAGCTTAACGGCAAGTGCAACGCATTTATGATTCTCAAACTACAGTAGTTTCTGTCTGAGTGGTCGATGGCGAATTATAAAAAAAAAAGATAATTACCATTTTGGGGGGGTAAACTTCAAAGGCGCCCCAAAGGATTCGGAATCTGAGGGATGGGTGACGGTGACGGTGAATTACCATTATTAATTGAGGAAAGTGACAGGAAGAAGGTAGGTGTGAGTGAGTGAGTGAGTGAGTGAGTGAGTGCGGAGCCTCGTGGGCATGCTAAGGTGAGGATTTAGATCTGCACATGGCCTCTAAAGGTAAAGGTAAAGGAGTCCCATAACCTATAAGGTCGTAGGGGAGCGAGGCGTCAGAGACCTCACTTCTCTAGGGCCAGCATATTGAGGGCGGCGCCCATCTCCTCTCCCTCGCTGCTTTACCTTCCCTGACCCTAAAGAGGGCAGGTACCCATTTACAGCTGGGTGAACTGGGGGAACTGTACTGAAGCCAAGGCGCGCAAACGGTCACCCATCCAACTGGTAACCACGCTCGAAGCTGCTTAACTTGGCTGGGGGAAAGCGAGTGCTCCGACCACTGAGCTATCCCGTCCCTGTCATGGCCTCTTGGTGGATCGGTGGTCTAGAGGTAACGCGCCTGTCTAGAAAGCGAAAAGTCCGGGTCTGAAGTGTGCGGCGGTTCGTACCCCGTTTGGACCGGAAATTTTTCCCCCATCCATTAGACCATGAGTGGTGGTCTGGGCGCTAGTCTTTCGGATGAGACGATAAACCGAGGTCCCGTGTGTTACACGTAATTATTTAGCGCACGTAAAAAAAACCACGGCAACAAGAGAGTTGTCCCTGGCAAAATTCTTAGAAAAAAGCCACTCTGATAGGGAAACAAATACAGCTGCAAAAAAAAAAAAAAAAAAAAAAAAGGTGAAAGGGTGGCGCAGCGCTAAGTGGCGACGCGTTCTCCCTCTCTCCCCGGGGAGAGCAGCCCGAATTTCACGGAGAGAAATCTGCCGTGACTTAAAGTGGTATGAAATAAAATCTGAGGCTTTGATTTGTTGCTTTACAAGATTCAGCGCTATATAAATTCCATACATTATTATTATTATTATTATTATTATTATATTATTAGGTGTGTTAATTAAACCAGGCTGTCAGGGTGGGAAAGTCCACGCCACCATCTGAGACAAAGGACAAGGGAGGTGGGGGGGGGGGGGGGGGGGGGGGGAAGGGGGAGGGGGAGGAGCACGTTACTCCTCCTTCCCATGACTAACCTCAAACAATCGTAATTAAACTGCCAACTCACTAACAACCTAAGCCTGGGTTAATGTCTTCCTCCTTTTTCGGTCAGTGACTGAGTCATATATCAAGCACATGTGAGATTTGAGCATTCTGTCTAGAGGCTGCGTCATATTTCCGTTCAATTATGGAGTGTGAACCTCTTTGTCCCGACATGGAAAAATTAGTTTTGAAAACAAGAAGTAATATAATTAATAACAACAACAACAACAATAATAACAACAACAATAAATGGAATTTATATAGCGCTATACCTTGCAAAAAAAACACAAATCAAAGCGCATTCATTCATCCTACTCATTCACATGCAGCCCTACAAATTCAAATGTATACACACAAGCTCACACACACACACACACACACACACACACTCACACACACATAATGGTTGTACACTGGGCAGGGTGATGGGATTTGCACTGTTGAGGGCAGGGACAAAAATGAAATGGAACAAGAGGGGAGAATCTTAGGTTTGAAATAAATGTCTTGAGGTTAGATTTTAAAGCGTCATAAGAAGGCTTTTGACAATGGAGAGAGGGAGGTCATTCCAGATCGATGGACCAGAAACAGAGAAAGAGCGACAGCCAACGGTGGACTGGTTGAATCCAGGTATTCTTAAGCACAAGGTATCTGCAGCAGAGCGGAGGGAACGAGAAGGAGTGTACAGGTGAGGACAGTCACAGAGGTAGGAAGAAGTCACAAGTTAGTGTGAATAAATGTGTGCAGTGCAGTGCAGTGCAGTGTCACTCCTGCAATAACCAGACATGGCTGTGGCTAGTACAGCAAACGTCTCATGCACCAGGACAACAGCTGGGTTAGGCTAACCCCGATTTTCCAATCAGTGGCTTGGGTCATCAGGCATGAGGGGCGGGATAGCCTAGTGGTTAGAACATTGCGCTCGCAATCTGACGACCCGGGTTCGATTCCTGTTCAAGGGGATATTTTCCCCTGGAGTTAACATCAGTGCCGACTCCACTCTCCCCCAAAAGTCCTTCGGATGAGACTATAAACCGAGGTCCCGTGTGCGAACGCACGCAGAACATCTTGCACGCATGTTAAATCCTGTTGTGCTTTTCGTAAGAGTAGGCGCAATCTGTGCCAGGTGGGAACAGATGACAGAATGAACAAAACTCGCATACACACAGGGATTGGATGTAAAATAAAAAGCACATAAGTGCTTATTCCATTATCCTCGATATAAAGAGGAATGAAAAGAAATAACTAATTTTCCTGGGACTGGGCTACTTAGGACTTTTTATTCCTCACCTGGTGTGTGGGGTTGCTTGGAGTTTTTTGGTTTGGTTTTGTTCTCTCTGGAGACTCTTTTGTTGTTGTTGTTGTTTTATGGGTGGTCGTAGTGCTGTGCTGAGATACCATTGATCAAGTTGTCTCTGTTGCTAGACAGGTGGCTGGATGAACAAAAAGCAAATGCCTCAATGCTTGTTCAGGGTACCATCTCGAAATAAAAATTTGACTTGACTTGACTTGACCTTAAAGGAATGTGACCTTCTTCCCTCCCTAGAGCATAGTCCAACTACGTTCCCCTTCTGTCTGCTCCAGACTGAGATAAACAGGTCCAGGTGTCCCATAATATTCTATGAGGTCGTATGGGAGCGAGGCATCAGAGACCTCAACTTCTCTAGGGGCCAGCGTATTGAGGGTGGCGCCCATCTCCTCTCCCTCGCTGCTTTACCTTCCCTGACCATAAAGAGGGCAGGCACCCATTGACAGCTGGGTGAACTGGGGGACTGTACTGAAATCAAGGCGCACAAACGGTCACCCATCCAAGTGGTAACCACGCTCGACGCTGCTTAACCTTGGCTGGGGGAAAGCGAGTGCTCCGACCACTGAGCTATCCCGTCCCTTTCCTGTTTGCAGGGTCAAACTACATCCCCCTTCTGTCTTTTCCTCCACTTCAGCTTGAAATTGAAAAAAAAACTATTTAAAAAAAACAAACCAACGGAGTCAAGATTTGGTTTTCACAAACTGGGCAAGAAAAAATAATTTGTCCGTCGTGCTCGACGATGACCTCCAAAACAGCAGAGGAGGCAGCTGCTGTTTCGGAAATTGGGCAGAAATTTGATTATAGTGGAGATGCCTTGCCCACAGTACATCCCCACTCTCTCGGCCAAGTGGGCATAAGGACAGTCAGCGTTGGAGATGGTCTCCAAAGGCCAACCAGCCCCCAGGGCTGCAGCACATAAGGACTGTGCAGTCAAGCCTCCTAGTCAGAGAGTCATAGTCGATCACTAAAGACTAAGCTGTAAAGTGGAATTCCATGAGTGGGAAAGAAAGCCACTGATCATACAGCCTCTGGCTTTGCTGTTGTTGCCCCCAGCGTCAATGGTTTGTTTAATCAAGAACTGGGATAAAGCCTGCAGGCGCTGACGGCATTGAACAGACTGACTCAAGCTGGCCAAAGCACACGCCCTACAGAAACTAGCCAATGTTTCAGGGGTGTTCCAGCCAACACTTTTCAGTGTGGCCCACGAGGTTAAACCCTCCTTAAGCTTCAACACAAAGGCTATGATTGTATGAGCAGGACAAAAACTATGCATATTTCTGTCCGCCTTGGTAAGCACTTGTTTAATCCAACATGAAAATTGTAGTATGTGCCTGCTCATAGGCACATGCGGTTTTACAATCGTGTTGAACAAGGCAGGTCCGGTGTTAACATTTTTTATTGGGGAGGGTCTTGTTCTCAAGAAGTTTTCAACCACTTGACGATGGGCAGTTTAGGATTATTTATCCATGAGGATAAACCGTTATAATTTGTGCTGGTTGTAAATGAAATACTGGTTTAGAATGCGGGTTATTTTCTGGATAAAAAAAAACACACCCCAACCAATCACACACTTATTATCATAAGCCTGGTGGAATCTGTTCTTTTCAGAGAATGGAGTGCCCCAACATTGTAAGATACAAGGCAAGTGAAAGTACAAGAAATCTTGTGCCGAAGTACTGGTGAGTGTCTGCCTGCCTGCCTGCCTGCCTGTCTGTCTGCCTGCCTGTCTGTCTGTCTGCCTGAGCCGACCCACAGCAGGCATGAATACAACGAAAGAAAAAAGGAGAGAGAGAGAGAGAGAGAGAGAGTGGTGTGTGTGTGTGTGTGTGTTGTGTTGTTGTGTGTTACTTCTAATTTACGTTTGTTCATTGTAGTGATATTAGTGTGTGTGTGTGTGTGTGTGTGTGTGTGTAACAGGTGTGTTTACTGAAACAAGCAACGTAGATATAACCATTATGGACACGCACAGCTGAGGCTGTTAATGACAACCTTGTTTTGGTGAAGGGGGGAGGGGGGGGGATAGTCAGCCATAGCAGCTGTCGCCAGAATTACAAAGCTACAGCCAGTCAGCCTCACTGCCAAGCTTCGGAAAATGTGTTTCTTTCTTTCTTTCTTATTTTCATTCATTCATTCCCTTTATTTCGAGGTCAACGGAATAAGCACTTATGCGCTTTTGTTCTAAATCCAATCCCGGTGTGTATGCAGTTTTGTTAATTTTGTCACCAGGTTCCCCCCTCCTGGCACTCAAAGGCCTACTCTTCCGAAAAGCGGAACGGATTTTAACGTGTGTGCAAGATGTTCTGCGTGCGTTTGCACACGGAACCTTGGTTTATAGTCTCATCCGAAGGATTTTGGGGGAGAGTGGAGTCGGTACTGATGTTAACTCCTGAGGAAAAATCCTCTTGAACGAGATTCGAACCCGGGTCAGCAGATCACGAGCGCATCACTCTAACCACCAGGCTATCCCGTCCCCCAGAGAAAGAGAGAGAGAGTGAGAGAGAGAGAGTATAATTATGATTATACATACAATTTTGTTATTGTTGTTGTTTGTTCCTTGGCTAGAGCTCGGAAGTTCACCATTCATATTGTATTGTATTGTGTATGGTATTGTGTATGGTATTGTACTGTATTATGTTGTGTTATATTGTACTGTATTGTATTGTGTTATATTGTATTGTACTGTGATGTATTACATTGTGATATTGTACTGTATTGTGTTGTGTTATATTGTATTGTGTTATATTGCAATGTACTGTATTGTATTATAATGTACAGTATTGTATTGTGTTACATTGCAGTGTACTGTATTGTATTATAATGTACAGTATTGTATTGTGTTATATGGTAATGTACTGTATTGTATTATATTGTACTGTATTGTATTGTGTTATTTTGTACTATATTGTGTTGTGTCATATTGTACAGTATTGTGTTATATTGTAAGGTACTGTATTGTATTATAATGTACAGTATTGTGTTATATTGTAATGTACTGTATTGTATAGTGTACAGTATTGTATTGGGTTATATGACAATGTACTGTTTTGTATTATATTGTACTGTATTGTATTGTGTTATACTGTAATGTACAGTATTGTATTGTGTTATATGGTAATGTACTGTATTGTGTTATATTGTACTGTATTTGTTGTGTCATATTGTACTGTATTGTATTGCAAAAATTCATCACCCAGACCTGTCAGTCGTGCTACTATCAGTTACGGCGTATTATTGCAATTCGAAAGTACCTGTCCACCGATGCAACAGCCAAACTTGTCACTTCTCTCATTCTTTCACGTCTGGACTATTGCAATTCTCTTTTGTCTGGTCTGCCAGCATCATCTATCCACTCCCTTCAACGTATACAAAACTCTGCAGCTCGACTAGCTCTCAGAAAGAAAAAATCGGAGCACATTACCCCCCTCTTGCGATCTCTCCACTGGCTACCTGTGCCACAGAGAATAGATTATAAGATCAGTACCCTCTGTTACAAATGTCTCCACAAAACTGCTCCCTCCTACCTCTGTGAATGTCTTAACCTGTACACTCCTTTACGTTCCCTCCGCTCTGCTGCAGATACCTTGTGCCTACGAATACCTAGATTCAACCAATCTACCATTGGCCACCGCTCTTTCTCTATGTGTGCGTGTGTGCACATTTGGACTTGATGGAACTATTGCTTGTCACTGGTTGTATGACTGTGTAAGAATGAGTTGAGTGCAAGCGCTTTGATTTGTCTCTGCAAGATATAGCGCTATATGAATTCCATTTATTATTATTATTATTATTATTTCGGGTCCATCGACTTCGAATGAGCTCCCTCCTTCTCTTCGCCAGAAGCCTAGTTATGACACTTTTAAATCCAACCTCAAGACATATTTATTTAAAACCTAAGATGTCCCCCCTCCTGTTTCATATCAGAACTATCCAACCCTTCATTAACCCATGTCCTATCACCCTGCTAAAGTATATGACCTGTGTGTGTGTGTGTGTGTGCTTTTGGAAAACATTTGACTATTGCAATTTTATTTCATAGATTTTGGTCTACAGCGTACCATGTTTGTAATAATTATCTGTTTGAACTATTGATTATTTGTCATTGGTTGCATGACTGTGTAAGATTAGGTTGAATGCATGGGCTTTGATTTGTCTTTCCAAGGTATAGCGCTATATAAGTTCCATTTATCATTATTATTATTATTATTATTGTTATTATTATTATTATTGTGTTATACTGTAATGTACTGTATTGTATTACATTGTGTTATATTGTACTGTATCGTATTGTGTTTTATTGTACTGTATTGGATTGTGTTACATTATATTGTACTGTATTATATTGTGTTACATTATATTGTAGTGTATTGTATTGTGTTATAATAATATTGTATCGTATTGTATTGCTCGTATACCTCCTTAACTCACAGCAGATTTCTCTACGTGAAATTAGGGCTGCTCTCCCCGGGGAGAGCGCGTTGCCACAAGAGCAGCGCCACCCATTTTGTTTTCTTAATTCCTTTCCTGTCTCCAATGTGTATTTGTTTCCCTATCAGGATAGGATTTTCCCTACAGAATTTTGTCAGGGACAACTCTCTTGTTGTTCTTTTTCGTGCGCTAAAGACGTCTTGCACACGGGACTTCGGTTTAACGTCTCATCCAAAAGACTAGCGCCCAGACCACCACTCAGGGGAAGGGGGGATGGAGGAATTTTCGGGCACAGACGAGGGCCAAACCACGACCTGTTTCGAACCCGGACTTGTCGCTGTGCAGGCTGGTGCGTTAGAGCTAGACCCCGATGGTGAGGTTTGGAAAATGTGGCTGTTTTTAACCCTCCGTGAATGCAGCCCAGTTCCTTTCCTACTTCGGGCTTTGATCTCTTTGCGATAATGGACTAGGGGGGATGAAGGCAACTGGGCAGTTTAAAGGGGGATGGGAAGAGGAGAGGAGAGAGACTCTGGGGTGAAAAGAAAAGGAGGAATATAAACTTTTTTCTTTTGAACAAAACAACACATTCGTCTGATCATTTCTTTTATTTCTTTTTTTTTTTTTAAAGGAAAACGTTTATTATCAAATATAGGTTTTTAAAATAAAAAATATATATATAGACCAAGAATAACATCACAGCATTTTGTGTCCAGTATCACAGGTCTGTTTGTCTGGCTAGGCCTTAGTGGATGGAATCTGTACAGGGAATGCCAACACAAAAACCAAACAAAAAAAGAGAAGATGAAGAAAGCAGTTTAAACAACATGAAAAGAATCGCTACTCATGCACAGTCCTGTCGACTTCACTTCGAGCGCCCAAGCTACTCGTAAAAGATATAACAAAAGAAATAGCAACATCATGTCAATAATACCGACGACGATGACGACGACGACGACGACGACGACGATGATGATGATGATGATGATGATGATGATGACAATGATGATCACGACCACGACGATGACGGAGATGAGAATATCCTTTGTACTGTTCTATAATTTTAAACCCCTTAATACTAGTACATTTGCATCAAACCATATGTTCCACACACAACACACACACACACATCACATACACACACACACAAGTACAAACTACACACATACAAACACAACCACTCACATTCACACACACATGTAATGTTTCCGTCGTTCCGACGATGACCTCCAAAACAAGCAGAGGAGGCAGCTGCGTTTTGGAAATTGGGCAGAAATTGATTATAGTGGAGATGCCTTGCCACAGTACATCCCACTTACTCGGCCAAGTGGCGTAAGGACAGTCAGCGTTGGAGATGTTCTCCAAAGGCCAACCAGCCCCCAGGGCTGCAGCACATAAGGACTGTGCGAGTCAAGCCTCCTAGTCAGAGAGTCATAGTCGATCACTAAAGATTAAGCTGTAAAGTGGAATTCCATGAGTGGGAAAGAAAGCCACTGGTCATACAGCCTCTCACTTTGCTGTTGCCCCCAGCGTCAATGGTTTAATCAAGAACTGTGATAAAGCCCAGGCGCTGATGGCATACACACACACACATACACACACACACACACACACACACACACACACACACACACACACACACACACCTATTTTACTCATATCAGACCAAATCTGGTGCTACAACAAGTTAGACAATTCACAAACAATGTATGTTATATAATAAACTATATATACGTATATATATATATATTCTTTGGCTCTGGTTCTAGGATAATCCTATTTGGCTGTTTATAAAACAAGTAGGATAAATCATTAAAACAAGAAGTGGAGGTGGTGGAGGTGGAGAGGGGAGGAAGTTATCAAAACAGACTTTTTCTCCATGAAAATGAAAGTGGAAGAATGAGCTGAAACAAAAAAACAAAGAAAACAAACTGAACAAAAAAGCACGGCATAAAAAATAACATGAACAAATATCCGACGAGTGATTACAGACGTGAACAGATAATAAGGAGAAAAAGCTATGGACAAATAAAATAAAAAATAAGCAGCAACAACAAAATACAACACAATTATATATATATATATAATATATATATATATATATATATATATATATATATATATATATATATATATATATATATATATATATATATGTATGTGTGTGTGTGTGTGTGTGTGTGTGTGTGTGTGTGTGTGTGTGTGTGTGTGTGTGTGTGTGTGTTTGTCCGTCGTGTCCGACGATGACCTCCAAAACACCAGAGGAGGCAGCTGCTGTTTTGGAAACTGGGCAGAAATTTGATTATAGAGGAGATACCTTGCCCACAGTACATCCCCACTCTCTCGGCCAAGTGGGCGTAAGGACAGTCAGCGTTGGAGATGTTCTCCAAAGGCCAACTAGCCCCCAAGGCTGCAGCACATAAAGGACTGTGCGAGTCAAGCCTCCTAGTCAGAGAGTCATAGTCGATCACTAAAGACTAAGCTGTAAAGTGGAATTCCATGAGTGGGAAAGCCACTGGTCATACTACAGCCTCTCACTTTGCTGTTGCCCCCAGCGTCAATGGTTTAATCAAGAACTGTGATAAGGCCCAGGCGCGCAGGCCAATATATATAACACAACAATATATAACAACAACAAACCCGAAGTGCAAGCACCTACAGCCTGGACTCTTGTGCCATCCTCACAAAGAGTTAAGAGGTTCATCATGGATGGAAGGGGGGGGGGGGGGGGGGAGAGGGGGGGTTTGTATTCTTGTAGGTTCTTCTTGTTGTGTAAAAAAAAAAAGGAAATTTCCCCCAAAACAGTAGTGCGTTGTGGCTTGTCATGGTCACCACCTCGACCCCCCTCACCTTGGTCTGCCAAGTATAAAAGTCTGCTGCTGCTACTGCTGAAGTTCAATGAATCAACCTGCATGTCAAAGATAGAACAGTTCAGTGGTCGGAGCACTGGCTTTCCTCCAGCCAAGCTTAAGCAGCGTCGATCGTGGTTACCACTTGGATGGGTGACCGTTTGCGCGCCTTGGCTTCAGTACAGTTCCGCAGTTCCCCCAGCTGTAAATGGGTACCTGCCCTCTTTAGGGTCAGGGAAGGTAAAGCAGCGAGAGAGAGAAGATGGGCGCCTCCCTCAATATGCTGGCCCTAGAGAAGTGAGGTTTCTGACTCCTCGCTCCCCTACGACCTTATAGGTTATGGGACTCCTTTACCATTACTTTACGTCAAAGGCAAATAATAATAATAACAACAACAGAAAAAAAAGAAAAACAGTGTATTCTGGAGAAACGATTTAAGGATGTTTTGGGTATTCCTCACACACCCCTCCCCCATCACCACCACAACCACCTCCCCTCCCCCCAAAAACTGACAAAAACCAAACACCCCTATACCCCCAACCCCTCCCCCCCCCCTCCACCAACAAGCTGACACTAATGAACAGCCATTTGTCCGTATTCCAAAAACCATTCCACATGAACAAGCAATCATTCATGCCCACTTCAAAAGCTTAACACTAAAAAAAAAAAAAAACCACCCCAAAACAACAAAGGAAGATTTCATCAAAAGATTAACCACTCGAGAATGCTCGCAGCAGAAAACTCGCACCAAAGCGAGAGAGAGTTGTTCAAAGATGGCACTCCACAAATCGAAGCTTCCAGGACTTCTGGGAAGATTGGTACACCACACCAGATTCAAAGCAGTCGAAAATCAGCGGAAGATTTGGGGCATTGTTTGGTTGGTTGAGGGGGATTGTTTTTTTCTTGCTTGTGTTGTTTTGTTTTCCGTTCCTTAACTCTGAGGTTCACAGAATTAATGGCGACATTTTGCAGTATGCGACAGGGTTAGGTTGTTTTTTTTTGGGGGGGCCGACCATGAAGGTAGTCACGTTCTGACTTCAGGAGTGAAGATTGATTCAACAGATTCTAGTCCAGAGTCAAAACCGTCCCAAAAACAAGAAAAGATTTGCTGGCAAACTGCAGCAACCCCACACTCAAAAAAACAGCAACGATTCCCTAGATAATAATAAAAAAAAAGAGAGACAGAAAAGCAGGCGAAAATGAAGTGAGGATGTTGTCCACAGCCACGATTTCGAAATAAAGATTCTGCGGTAAAATCACTACACCCACCCTAGAATGGAAGCAGTCCCAAAGTTTACAGACGACCAAGTTCACAGACGTTCTCCTCCACTGTCAACATAGCCAGAAGTCGAGAGCAGAGATCATCCATAGAGAGTAAGTCCTCCAGAACCAAAACATCCACAACAACACAGGGTGGGGGGTGGGGTGTGGGGGTGGGGTGGGGGTGGGGCACAGCGCACAAATCCAGCATCTCTCGGTCAAGAGCGCTGAAGTTAGCGCCCTGCCCCTTCCTTTTACCTGGTAGTCCAGGTGTGTGGTCAGTCAGGTCCTGCTGTGGTCAGCACCAGCTGGGCTTAGATGGGATGGGATGGACAGCAGCTGAGAGCAGTTGAAAGTTGGGTCAACTGACAGCTGGTAGGGGAGGGGTGGGGAGCTCAATGATGGTCATTCTGATAGTCCAGAACGAAACCATCCACAACAATAGAGGTTGGGGGTTGGGGGGGGGGGGTGGGGTGGGGCGAATCATCCATGGTTATTCAACACATGGCTGAAACAGCCGAAAACTGCCAGAAAGAAAGAATCCACCAGAGAGTGCTCCGAAGTGGAAAATGGCCAGGTACCACTGTGATAAAAGGACAGGTGATCTGTATGAGTGATGCTGTAGTGTCCAACGTAGCAAGGTACCACTTTGATAACAGGACAGGTGATCTGTATGAGTGACGCTGTAGTGTCCAACGTAGCCAGGTACCACTTTGATAACAGGACAGGTGATCTGTATGAGTGACGCTGTAGTGTCCAACGTAGCCAGGTACCACTGTGATAAAAGGACAGGTGATATGTATGAGTGACGCTGTAGTGTCCAACGTAGCCAGGTAACACTTTGATAAAAGGACAGGTGATCTGTATGAGTGACGCTGTAGTGTCCAGCGTAGCCAGGTAACACTTTGATAAAAGCACAGGTGATCTGTATGAGTGACGCTGTAGTGTCCAATGTAGCCAGGTAACACTTTCATAAAAGGACAGGTGATCTGTATGAGTGACGTTGTAGAGTCCAAAGTAGCTAGGTAACACTTTGATAAAAGGACAAGTGATCTGTATGAGTGACGCTGTAGTGTTTAAAGTAGCCAGGTAACACTTTGATAAAAGGACAGGTGATCTGTCTGAGTGACGCTGTAGTGTCCAACGTAGCCAGGAATTCACTTTGTTTAATTAAAGGACAGGTGATCTGTATGAGTTACACTGTAGAGTTGAACCAGCCTGGGGAATCAATCTTTTTTTCTTTTATTTTAAAGTGTGACGTATTCGCCACATGCACACATTGCTGTGTCAAATCATCAACAAGACCAATCGTCCAAAGCTGACCCCAGAGAGCAAACAGCCATGACTGCAACGAAGAAGTTCTGAGAGGAAGTCACTTTCGTCTAAGACATCAGCGAGTGGCGAGAGAGAGAAGCTAAGCGGAGTCAAAGTACAGGCTCGCAGCTGGAATCCTCCAAGAAATTCTGGGAGAAACATGCGCAGGTACCTCCTGGAAGACGAAGCGGTAGAATTCATCTGCCCTCCAGGGCATATTGTAGCACAGCTGCGTCACTTCCGCCGGAAGTGAGAACGCCGGCGTCTTTATACAGGAATTCCGTGGCCGTGGTGTTGGAAGAAAAAGGCTTGACTTGTCTAAACTCCGGCTGTAGACAGAGAGGAGTCAGTCCATGAATAGACAAATACAGGAGTCAGTCCATGAATAGACAAATACAGGAGTCAGTCCATGAATAGACAAATACAGGAGTCAGTCCATGAATAGACAAATACAGGAGTCAGTCCATGAATAGACAAATACAGGAGTCAGTCCATGAATAGACAGATCAATGAGTCAGTCCATGAATAGACAAAACAGGAGTCAGTTCATGAATAGACAGATACAGGAGTCAGTCCATGAATAGACAAATACAGGATTCAGCTAATGAATAGACAAATACAGGAGTCAGTCCATGAATAGACAAATACAGGAGTCAGTCCATGAATAGACAAATACAGGAGTCAGTTCATGAATAGACAAATACAGGAGTCAGTCCATGAATAGACAAATACAGGAGTCAGTCCATGAATAGACAAATACAGGAGTCAGTCCATGAATAGACAAATACAGGAGTCAGTCCATGAATAGACAAATACAGGAGTCAGTCCATGAATAGACAAATACAGGAGTCAGTCCATGAATAGACAGATACTGGAGTCAGTTCATGAATAGACAGATACAGGAGTCAGTCCATGAATAGACAAATACAGGAGTCAGTCCATGAATAGACAAATACAGGAGTCAGTCCATGAATAGACAAATACAGGAGTCAGTCCATGAATAGACAACTCAAGTAGTCAGTTCATGAACAGACAGATCAAGGAGTCAGTCCGTGAATGGACAGATCAAGAAGTCAGTCCATGAATAGACAAATACAAGAGTCAGTCCATGAATAGACAGATACAGGAGTCAGTCCATGAATAGACAACTAAAGGAGTCAGTTCATTAAATAGACAAATATAGGAGTCAGCTCATGAATAGACAAATACTGGAGTCAGCTCATGAATAGACAAATACAGGAGTCAGTCCATGAATAGACAACTCAAGTAGTCAGTCCACGAATAGACAGATCAAGTAGTCAGTTCATGAATAGACAAATACAGGAGTCAGTCCGTGAATATACAAATACAGGAGTCAGTTCATGAATAGACAGATACAGGAGTCAGTTTATGAATAGACAAATACAGGAGTCAATCCATGAATAGACAGATACAGGAGTCAGTTCATGAATAGATAACTAAAGGAGTCAGTCCATGAATAGACAGATCAAGGAGTCAGTCCATTAATAGACAGATACAGGAGTCAGTCCATGAATAGACAGATACAGGAGTCAGTCCATGAATAGACAACTAAAGGAGTCAGTCCACGAATAGACAACTAAAGGAGTCACTCATTGAATAAACATATACAGGAGTCACTCCATGAATAGACAGATACAGGAGTCAATCCATGAATAGACAGATGAAGGAGTCAATCCATGAATAGACAGATACAGGAGTCAATCCATGAATAGACAGATACAGGAGTCAGTCCATGAATAGACAAATACAGGATTCAGCTAATGAATAGACAAATACAGGAGTCAGTTCATGAATAGACAAATACAGGAGTCATTCCATGAATAGACAGATACAAGAGTCTGTCCATGAATAGACAGATCAAGGAGTCAGTTCATGAATACACAGCTCAAGTAGTCAGTTCATGAAAAGACAGATCAAGGAGTCAGTCCATGAATAGACAACTAAAAGAATCATTCTTCGTATGTGACCGTTCCTCCCCTCCCACCCCCACCCCCGACCCCCCTGCCACCACCATCAACCACCACCACCACCACCACCACCACCACCCCACCAAAGTAGTTGCAGTCGGACTTCGATGGTACGGCTGGGAATTGAACCTACCAAGTTTGTCAGAAGAGTAGGGCAGTACCTCCCTGCCCTTTCCGACTTGATTTTCAAACTGGCGTGGGTTCTTTTGTAGCGCACAAGCCAGTAAGCACACACAGGTCTGACTGGTTTAGACAGAGTCTGCACTCGAACACTTGATCATCATTAACCACTACACCCAGTGGTGTGTAGGGCAGCAACAAAGCGCTTCCACGCCTGCCTATCCTGGGACAACCTAGTCACTGATCCCCAAGAGTGCTGCATGGCCTTCATCTCACTTTCTACAGTTCTTCTCCACGTTGCTTTTGGTCTTCCTTTCTTTCTCCTTCCTTCTGGGGTCCAGTGCAATGCTGTTCTTCTGATTGACTGTGGGTCTCTTCGGAGGATGTGCCCAATCCACTTCCACCGTCGTCTGGTGATGATGGTTCCCATGTCTTCTTGCCTGCATCTCCGTAGTCTAACACTTGACGTTCAGTTCAATGTTCCCCGCCAAACTGGGTAGATAGGGCAAGGCTGGGAATGGAACCCAGAACCTCACGGTTTACGTGAACTAAACCCAGAACCTCACTGTTTGTGTGTATGTGTGTGTCTTCAATTTTACGTCTGTTCACTTTAAGTGATATTAGACGAGCGTGTGTTTGTATGTATGTATGTATGTATGTGTGTGTGTTTGTGTATGTGTGTGTGTGTGTGTTGCGTGTGTGTGTGTGTGTGTGTGTGTGTGTGTGTGTGTGTGTGTGTGTGTGTGTGTGTGTGTGTGTGTGTGAAATAAGTCTCTGTCTTCTTAGTCAATGGTCCTTGAAACATTGAATTCCTACATTGGTGTATGTGTGTGGGTGTGCGTGGGTGTGTTCGCGCACGCACGCACGCACGTGCGTGTGTACGTGTTGCGTATGTGCGTGCGTAAATAATACGTTGATATGTCTTTCTAGTAAATGGTTTTGATAACATTGTGTTTCCAACTGGTGTGTGATATTAATTATAATTTTTTTATATTTTATTTTTATTCTTTTATATCGAGGATTATAGAATAAGCATTGATGTGCTTTTTTACATCCAGACCCCGTGGGTATGCCGTTTTGTAAATTGTCATCTGTTCCCACCGGCACACAATGGCCTACTCTTACGAAAAGCAGAATAGGATTTTAACGTGTGCGCAAGATGATCTGCGTGCGTTCGCACACGGGGCCTCGATTTGTAGTCTCATCCAAAGGACTTTTGACGTGCAAAAAATGTATAAATTAGATAAAGATAAAATGTATCTTTTTTGTCTTTCGAGATTACGATTTGTATCAATCTGCCTGTCAGTACTGTAATTGCCCTTCGTGGGTTGATTAAGGTGTTTTTGACTTGACTTGACTTAATAATAATTTTATAATTTTAAAAAAATAATAATAATAATAACAATAACAATAATAATAATAATAATAATAATAATAATAAAAATAATAATAATAATAATAATAAGATATGGAATTTATATAGCGCTGAATCTTGTAAAAACCACAAACAATCGAAGCGCTTGCACTCGAACATTTACACGCATGCAACCTCCTTAACAAATGAACAACAGATGACTGCTATGTACAGTGACTCTACCCTCCTGCCCTCTTCTTTACCCAATGAAGCAAAATAATGAACATAAAACGACTTGCAGATATAAGAGTACAGATTCACTCTGCTGATCGTCTGCTCTCTTCCCTGACCATGTAGAAATGACACTCTCGTATCTACACTCTGCGACATAAAGACCCGCGTAATAAGGAAACAATGTACATTAAACCGTAAGAAAGAGAAGCTATTATCTGTTCTAGATACAACTGATAATGCCATTGCTTCTATTCATCACTCAGACCTTCAGATGAGAAATACATTAATAATATTGTTTTTCTCTTAAAAACACATAAAAAACCTCATCGATCGACTCACGGATGACCCTGTAAGATATGAGCCAAAGAGACAGATGTAGATTAGAACTGTTGGCAGAGTGAGAAGTACACTCCTACGTCTCTTTCGCATGACAGACATGACAAAAAAGACTCGATCTAGACGACAACAAACAACAAGATGATGCTGAAAAACATCATGACGTGAAAAAAACTAAGCCTCTCTATTCTTCATCAGCCCTCAGAGAAGAGAAGAGGCAATAGGACATAGGAAGTAGAAGAGTAGGTCTCCCTGTCTCTGTCTCTCTCTCTCTTCTGTCTCTCTCGTCTCTCTCTCTCTTCCTCGTAGTATTGCAAGGCCAATGTACAAAAACGTCAGATAGATCAGAGTTCTCCTGCTGTCTCTCTCTGTCTCTGCTGTTTGCCTCTTTGTGTATGTAGTGCCAAAGGCCAATGTACATTAAATCTGTTCAGAGTTCAGAGTTGTCTCTCTCTCCTGCTCTGCTGCTGGTCTGTCTTCTGCTTTGCTTCTCTCTCTTTTCTCTGATCTCATCTCTCATTTCTCTCCTCCCTCTGCCCTGATGTATTGTGCCAAAGGCCAATGTACATTAAACCTGTTCAGAGTTCAGAGTTCTCTCTCTCTGCTTCTCTCTCTCTTCTGTCTCTCTCTGTCTTCTCTGTCTCTCTCTCTCTCTTCGTCTCTCTCTCTTCTCTCTTCTTGCCCTCTGTATGTATTGTGGCCAAAGGCCAATGTACATTAAACCTGTTCAGAGTTCAGAGTTCTTCTCTCTCTGTCTCTCTCGTCTCTCTGTCTCTCTCTCTCTCTCTCTCTCTCTCTCTCTCTCTCTCTCTCTCTCTCTCTCTCTCTCCTCTTTGCCCTCTGTATGTATTGTTGCCAAAGGCCAATGTACATTAAACCTGTTCAGAGTTCAGAGTTCTCTCTCTCTGTCTCTCTCTCTCTCTCTCTCTCTCTCTGTCTCTCTCTCTCTGTGTCTCTTCTTCTCTCTCTTTCTTGCCCTCTGTATGTATTGTAGCCAAAGGCCAATGTACATTAAATTGTCAGACTCAGAGTTCAGAGTTCTCTCTCTCTGTCTCTCTCTCTTCTCTCTCTCTCTCTCTCTCTCTCTCTCTTCTCTCTCTCTCTCTCTCTCTCTCTCTCTTCTTGCCCTCTGTATGTATTGTGCCAAGGCCAATGTACATTAAACTGTTCAGTTCTCTCTCTCTCCTCTGTCTCTGTCTCTCTCCTTGCCTCTGTATGTATTGTTGCCAAAGGCCAATGTACATTAAATCGTTTCGAGTTCAGGTTCCTCTCTCTCCTCTGTCCTCTCTCTCCCTCTCTCGTGTCTCTGTCCTCTCTCTCTGCTCCTCTCTCTGCGTATTGTTGCCAAAGGCCAATGTACATTAAACTGTTCAGAGTTCAGAGTTCTCTCTCTCTCTCTTCTCTCTCTCTCCTTGTCTCTGTCTCTCTCTTGCCCTCTGTATGTATTGTGCCAAAGGCCAATGTACATTAAATCTGTTCAGAGTTCAGAGTTCTCTCTCTCTCTGTCTCTCTCTCTCTCTCTGTCTCTCTCTCTCCTCTATTCCCTGTCATACTTCTCTCTCTCTCTCTCCTCTCTCTGCTCCTCTCTCTCTCTCTCTCTCTCTTGCCCTCTGTATGTATTGTGCAAAGGCCAATGTACATTAAACCTGTTCAGAGTTCAGAGTTCTCTCTCTCTCTCTGTCTCTCTCTCTCTCTCTCTGTGTCTCTGTCTCTCTCTCTTGCCCTCTGTATGAATTGTGGCCAAAGGCCAAGGTACATTAAATCTGTTCAGAGCTCAGAGTTCAGAGTTCTCTCTCTCTCTCTCGTTCAAACCTCAGTCTTAAAGGCCGCTAAATCTCTCCTAACACGATTATAAGCCGACAAGAAGTCAGCAGTTTTCCCGTTCC
>CM054163.1:4666144-4668644 GCA_028751875.1 Rapana venosa
CTGTGTGCATGCGGATTTTTTTAATTTTATCATCCGTTCCCATTGGCACAAAATGAAGTAGGCCTCTGGCAGGCAGAGAGGGTTTTAACGTGTGCGCAAGATGTTGTGCTCACTTTGGAACATGAGACTTCGCTTTGTAGTCTCATTGGAAGGTCTTTGGGGGGAGGGGGTGGGGGTGTCAGGTAGAAAGGTCAAGGTGTCCCCTAACCTATAAGGTCGTAGAGTAGCGAGGCATCAGAGACCTCAACTTCTTTAGGGGCCAGCGTATTGAGGGCGGCGCCCATCTCCTCTCCCTCGCTGCTTTACCTTCCCTGACCCTAAAGAGGGCAGGTACCCATTTACAGCTGGGTGAACTGGGGGAACTTTACTGAAGCCAAGGCCCCTAAATGGTCACCCATCTAGCTGGTAACCACGCTCGCTTGATGCTGCTTAACCTTTTCCCTACACGGGTAACCCGCTATTGGTCAGCCAACCATCTACTAGCCCTTCCCTCTGTATTAGCCACTACTGGGTTATAGTTGCATACTAATGTGCTTAGTGCGCATGTGCTGGGGAAGACAAGTTTCTCTCCCTTAACGAAGGGATAGTGTTAACCTTAGCTGGGGGGACCTGGGCTTTATCCCAGTTCTTGATTATACCATTGACGCTGGGGGCAACAGCAAAGTGAGAGGCTGTATGACCAGTGGCTTTCCCACTCATGGAATTCCACTGTACAGCTTAGTCTTTAGTGATCGACTATGACTCTCTGACTAGGAGGCTTGACTAGCACAGTCCGTATGTGCTGCAGCCCTGGGGCTGGTTGCCTTTGGGAACGAATTCATCCAACGCTGACTAGCTCCTCTTATGCCACACTTGGCCGAGTGAGTGGGGATGTGCTGGGGACAAGCTCTCCCTAACAAATTTAGTGTTTAAACCAGCTGGGACCTGCTTTATTCAGTTCTCTGATTATACCATATACTAGCTGGGGGAAGCAAAGTGAGAGCTGTAGACCACTGGCTTTCCGCACTCATGGCATCAGGTAGCTTGTGATATTGACTTCGGAAGAGCTTACTCGCCAGTCACTTAATGTCTCAGGGGGCTGGTTGGCCTTGGAGAACTCGCCTAACTGACTGTACCACCCAGGATGGTGTACGGTAATTACCTACTTCTTTCTGCCTTCCAATCACGTTTGCAGGTCACGCGACACGCGGACGTACATAATGCTGGTGTAGCGTGTGTCGTGAGTGCCGTCTGTGTAGGCTGTGTTATTGCTAGGATGTGTTCAGTGGTTTGTGGTGTGGGACGAACAGGCGTCAGATTGTTATTATTGTCCTAATTTACATTCTTTTTACTCAGTGCATAACGGCACATAGCTCTTGTGTGTTTTGTTTGTGTTGTGTTTTTGTCTGCTGTGTGTGTGTGTGTGTGTGTGTGTGTGTGTGTGTGTGTGTGTGTGTGGGGTTGTTTTTTATTACATTTTTTGTAATATTTTTATTATCTTGTTTAAAACCAGTCCCTGCATGGTCGTCTGTGGGTGTGACGGTGTTGTGTGTTTGTGTGATGTTTGTGTGTGTGTGTGTGTGTGTGTGTATGTGTGTGTGTGTGTGTGTAAAATCAGGAAGAATACACAGACAGACAGACAATCAAAGTGCAGAGTCAAACAGACAGATAGACAAAGATTCAACTAAGCCAGTCAGCTTACCAAAGACAGACAAAACAACCATTCAGCCAGACAGACAGACAGACAGTAATCCAGACTGACATACAGACAGACAGACTGTTAACCACCCAGGCAGATACCCAGCCAACCAACCAGCCAGCCAACCAGCGAACCATCCAGCCAACCAGCCACCCACCCACCCAACCAACCAATCAATCAACCAACCAGCCAACCAACCAACCAGCCAGCCAACCAGCGAACCACCAACCAACCAGCCACCACCACCCAACCAACCAACCAGCCAACCAGCCATCCAACCAACTACCAACCAACCCAGTTAACCAACCAACCGACCAACCAACCATCCAACCAAACCAGTTAACCAACCAACTGACCATCCAACCATCCAACGAACCCAGTTAACCAACCAACCGACCAACCAACCAACCAGCCATCCAGCCAACCAACCAGCCAACCAACCAACCAACCAACCAACCAGCCAACCAACCAGCCAACCAACCACCCAACCAGCCAACCAGCCAACCAGCCAGACCAACTCACAGAAGACGAGGTCGTAATCTCCCAGAACGCTCTGCAGGTAGCGGCCGTCTGCTGACCAGTCCAGATGCATCACGTACATATTGCTGTGCTGCAACGCAAGGGTCAAAGGTCAAGGTCAAGGTCGTGCCAGAACCTGTGCGGCTGACAATCCAAGTAGTAGTTCTTCAGTTTAACGTCCTTCCACTTAATAGTGATATCAGACGGGAAAGTGTGTGTGTGTGTGTGTGTGTGTGTGTTTTAGTAGGGAGAGGGGTATACACATAAATAACCAATCGCAATAAACAAATATTATGAAAAAAG
>CM054163.1:4676144-4683644 GCA_028751875.1 Rapana venosa
TGCAGAAACCAAACAAACCCACAATAAGGTTTACATACACACAGCTTGGGCACAAAGCAAAGGGGGGTGGGGGGGGGGGGGAGGGGGGGGGGGGGAGGGGGAGGGAGGAGCGAGGTCGGGATAGCCTCCTAGTTTGAAAGTTGCGTTTGCGATTTGACAGGTTGGAGGTTCCAGCCACCGCCCAGACAGACACACGCGCTCTTTTCAAGGATTAGCTGGTTTGGTTGTTTGGCTGGTTGGTTGGCTGATTGGTTGGTTGGTTGGTTGGCTGGTTGGTTGGCTGGCTGGTTGGTTGGTGGGTTGGTTGGAGCGCTTGGATTTGTCTTTGCTTTGATTTTGATTTTGCTTCGATTTTGAATTTGTCTTTGCAAGCTATAGCGCTATATAACTTCCATTTATTATTATTGTTATTATAATAATTATTATCATTAGTATTGTTATTATTATCACTATTATTGGTATTATTATTATTGGTTGGGTTGGTGTTTTTCTTTACTTCCGGGAGTTAGCATCAGTGCTGACTGACTCCACTCCAGCCCTTCGGATGAGACAAGAAACCAAGGCGTTCTTAAACGAACGCTCGCAGATTATCTTTTACGTACACGTTAAAACCCCGCTTTACCTTTGGAAAGAGTACGCCATTCGAGCTGGTAAAAGACAGATGACCAACTGTATGTTTGTCCGTCGTGTCCGACGATGACCTCCAAAACAGCAGAGGAGGCAGCTGCTGTTTTGGAAACTGGGCAGAAACTTGATTATAGTGGAGATGCCTTGCCCACAGTACATCCCCACTCTCTCGGCCAAGTGGGCATAAGGACAGTCAGCGTTGGAGATGCTCTCCAAAGGCCAACCAGCCCCCAGGGCTGCAGCACATAAGGACTGTGCGAGTAAAGCCTCCTAGTCAGAGAGTCATAGTCGATCACTAAAGACCAAGCTGTAAATGGAATTCCATGAGTGGGAAAGCCACTGGTCATACAGCCTCTCACTTTGCTGTTGTTGTCCCCAGCGTCAATGGTTTAATCAAGGACTGTGATAAAGCCCAGGCGCTGATGACCAACAACAACAAACAACAAGGAAAAAAACCCAAAAGGAAAGAGAAAAACGCACGCACACTGGTGAGGAGGGGGATGAGGGATGGAGGAAGGGATGGAGGGAGGGAGGGATGGATGGATGGAGGGATGGATGGAAGGATGCAGGGAGGGGTGGAGGGGGGAGGGATGGAGGGATGGAGGGAGGGAAGGATGGAGGGAGGGATGGGGGGAGGGAGGGATGGAGGGATGGAGGGAGGGGGTTGAACTGACCTGCACCAGAGGCCTGAAGACGGATCGCAGCGTTCCCTCCAGGACGAAGTCTCTGGACGTGCCCACCAGAACCGTGCCCTCGCCGCCAGTGCCCAGCGCCACCAACTGCCGTACCGCGCCGTACACGTCCGGCAACTGCATCACCATCACCAACATCATCATCATCATCGTCACCATCATCATCATCATCATCATCATCATCACCATCATCGTCGTCGTCATCATCGTCATCATCATCATCATCATTACCATCACTATCATCATCATCACCCCTATCGTCGTCGTCATCACCATCATCACCCTCGTCGTCGTCATCATCATCATCATCATCATCATCATCATCATCATCACCACCACCATCACCATATCATCACCACCACCCCACCACCACCACCATCACCACCACCATCATCACCACCACCATTACCACCACCACCATGACCACAACCACCACCACCACCACCACCATCACCAACATCATCATCATCATCATCACCATCATCATCATCATCATCACCATCATCATCATCGTCATCATCATCATTATCATCATCATCACCATCACTACCATCATCATCATCACCCCTATCATCGTCGTCGTCATCACCATCATCATCATCACCAGCATCATCATCATCATCATCACCACCATCACCATATCATCACCACCACCCACCACCACCACCATCACCACCACCATCATCACCACCACCATTACCACCACCACCATGACCACAACCACCACCACCACCACCACACCACCACCACCATCATCACCACCACCATCACCACCACCATCACCACCATCATCACCATCACCACCACCATCACCACCACCACCACCATCATCATCATCACCACCATCACCACCACACCCCCACCACCACCACCATCACACATACCACATCATCACCACCACCACCATCACCATACCACATCATCATCACCACCACCATCACCACATCATCACCACCACCACCATCACCATACCACATCATCACCACTACCACCATCACCATACCACATCATCATCACCACCACCATCACCACATCATCACCACCACCACCACCGTCACCATCACCATATCATCACCACCCTCCCACCACCACCACCACCACCATCATCATCACCATATCACCACTACACCACCACCACCAACACCAATACCACTACATCATCACCACACCACATCACCACCACCACCACACCACCATACCACACCACATCACCATATCACCACACCATACCACCATCACCATATCACCACCACACCACATCACATCACACCACCACCACATCACATCACACCACCACCACACTACATCACACCACCACCACACTACATCACACCTTCACAACACACAACCACCCCACCACCACCATACCACACCACCCCACCACCACCATCACACCACACACAGTCAGTCAGGTAGTCAAGCAGCTAGTTCAGTCCCCTTTGTCAGTCAGTTAAGTCCCTTTGTCAGTCAATTATTCAGCTGGTTGGTCCGTTGGTCACTTACAAAATTCGCCATCAGTTAGTTGATCAATCAGTCAGTTAATCGATCAATGAATCAACCAAGCAGCCATCCATCCATTCATCCGTCCATCCATCTCTCCATTCATCCATCTTTTCTTTTCTACCAAACTTTGCCAGGGACGACTCTCTTGTTGCCGTGGGTTCTTTTACTTGCGGCTGCATGTGTGTTGCACATCGGGCAATCGTCTCATTCGAAAGACCCTCAGCCAAACTACAACT
Source organism: Rapana venosa (assembly GCA_028751875.1). Lineage (NCBI taxonomy): Eukaryota > Metazoa > Mollusca > Gastropoda > Neogastropoda > Muricidae > Rapana > Rapana venosa. Next base: position 4,679,203 of record CM054163.1, read on the forward strand.
CAAGGTTTCGGGCACACATGGGGCTTGAACCCGCGCTTCTCGCTTTCTAGGTAGGCGCGTTACCTCTAGACCACCGATCCACAAGAAAGCACACAACAGACAAGACAAGGACGCTGCCATCAACAAGATAGGTCGCCTCGAGAGATCCACGGCACGTCCACCCCAGTGTGATCAACGGCAGCTACCCCACAACCATCCCAGGCATACAACATTGAAAGGGAGGGACGAGGAGCCTGGTGGTTAGAGCATTGCGCTCGTGATCTGACGGCCCTGGGTTCAAGCCATTACGAGGGACTCCGTTTTAGGGACTTTTACCCTGAAGTTTACACCAGTACTGACTCCGAAAATCCTTCGATGAGTCTATAAACCGACACCCCGTGTGTGAACGCACGCAGAACATCTTGCGCATATGTTCAAAACCTGTTCTCCCTTTTGGAAAAGTAGATTATTTTTGTGCCAGTAAGAATGGATGAATCTTTTTTTTTTCAATGCATGCATATGGATGTCATGCTAACACCACCCCGGAGTGGATATTTGGCGGCGTTAATGGCAAGTGAAAAAATAAATGGTCGCATGCGTAAAACGACCTCCCCCCCCCCCCTCTCGAAAAAGATCAACATCTTCCATCCCCCTTCCAAAGAAAAAGCCAATTAAAACACAGCAAATATACACAGCAGACGAAACAATGCAAAAACAACAACAAGAGCAAACAGGCAACTCCTAACATCACTAAGGTTCGTTTCCAAGATTAACAAACAACAACAACCACCATAACAGCAAAACAAAACGAAACAAAACGACATCAAACATGTGAACTCTCACCTCTCGTGTGAGGAGAAGCTCAAACCCCTTCCGGCTGTCCCAAGCTTTGATTTCACTCCCTCCGCCAGACAGCAGAACCCCGTCCGCCAGGAGAACCAATGAAGACACGCTCTTCTGCCAAACACACGCACGCCCTCTTTACGCAACTGTCTAACATATCTTAAAGGTAAAGGTAAAGGAGTCCCATAACCTATAAGGTCGTAGGGGAGCGAGGCGTCAGAGACCTCACTTCTCTAGGGCCAGCATATTGAGGGCGGCGCCCATCTCCTCTCCCTCGCTGCTTTACCTTCCCTGAACCTAAAGAGGGCAGGTACCCATTTACAGCTGGGTGAACTGGGGGAACTGTACTGAAGCCAAGGCGCGCAAACGGTCACCCATCCAACTGGTAACCACGCTCGACGCTGCTTAACCTTGGCTGGGGGAAAGCGAGTGCTCCAACCACTGAGCTATCCCGTCCCCTTACCACAAAACTAACATGGAATTCCCATATTGAGTATTTGTTAAATAAAGCAAGAAAAAGTTTGAATTTTATGAAAAGTGCTATGTAAACAAAAATGGGCACAAGGCGCCACCCTCTTAAAACATCTATCATTAGCATTGGTTAGATCTACACTGATGTATGGTCAAGAGGTCTACTTCAATGCCCCAAATATCTATTTAAAAGACTTACAAGTTTAGACTGCAAAACCTTTCACTTGCCCTGGGTGTACCATCACATGCTTCTTCTTTAGAGACATATAAAGAAATGGGAGTTTTGCCTTTGGATGAATATCGTGAACTTACTGTAGCAAAGTATCCCATACGAAGTTCAGCAATGGACAATGATGTAAAAGATGAAATCAATGTAAGTTCTGTCGACACTTTCCTAAACGAGCTAAAACTATATATCGTCATTAACAACAATTCATACATTTACCGCAGCACTTGTTGAAGAATCAACACTTAATCCAAGAGATTTCCAGTATTTCACGCCACGTGCATCGTCATGTCCGTCATGGGAGCTTCAAAGAGCTATATCTGATATTGATTACTCTTACTTTAAAATAGAGATAGGATGTAATGTTATTAGTACTTATGTAAAAGAACACATACTCAATAATTATCCATCACATCTTAAAATTTACACTGATGGGTCCTTTTAGATAGTAATGATAGGGGTGCTGCCTTCATCATTCCTTTTTTAAAGGTTGAAAAAAAATATTACATTGGGAAGAATCATTCCATATTTACTGCAGAATTAACTGCTATCTGAATGGCTTTATATTATTTGCTTGACTTTTTCCAAGAATCATACAACAGGTTCTTATGTGTCTTGATTTAAAGTCAGTTTTACAATCTCTCAGACATTCAGGCTTGAAAGCTAGACAAGATCTTGTAACTGAAATTAACATTCTCATCCATTGCCTGATATTAAGAGGTACCGGTATTACTTTTAGCTGAGTACCATCGCATTGCAATTTGTACTATAACGAAAAAGTTGATGCAGCTGCAAAAAGACCGGCATGGAATTTAAACTCTGCATAATTCTGCCCTGACTATTCCTATATCTGTTCATGAGAGTTATAACATAGTCGAGAATGCATGCTGGAAACGTGTTAGGAAAAAACAAATAGATGCTGGATACTCTTTCTGTAGTTCCTCTTTTCCAGACCTTAGACATATTCTTCGTTCCCACTTTGGACATTCACAAATGGACCTAAGAAAACTAATCTGCCTTATTTACAGACTGAAACTGAATGCATTCTGGGCAAAATTTGCTAGAAATGTATACTGCTTATGTGGAAAAACAAATATTCATATTCTTTTCGAATGTCAGTTTTTGAAACATCTTCCTGACATTTATGAAAATTCTTTGGATAAGGTTTTCAGCAACAAAATATTGCTATGCGATATCGCGTTGGCGTTAAAGCAGTGTCCCATTAGTGATCTCCTGTAGCATAATTATGTGATGTCATTCAACAGACTGCCTTTCCAAGGCAGGGACATTTGCCCATCTGTCTCTTAGAACAGTTGTAGTTGATTTTCAATAGTTTGGTTAAGAGTTTTCTATATCGTTTTATGTGATGTTGTCTACAATGTTATGTAGATAGTTCTACAATTCCATTGTTACATTACTTTCCTCAGTTCATACCTCTCTCTCATTATTAATATGCAACCCTACGGGCGGGGACTGGATGTAAAAAGCACATGAGTACTTATTCATTATTCTGGGAAAAAAATAATTTGTCTCTCTTACTTACAATGTGTAGATGTTCCTTTTATGACTTTATTGGGGTTCCCCCCCTCTTTATTGTGAGTGTATGGGTATTGCACTTATTTTATTATCATGACTTTCAATTTGTATGAGTATAATTAAAGTGTTGGTGTTGATCGTGTGCTATGAGAGTATTATATATTTAGTATTGTCCCTGAAACACACACACACCCGCACTCCCACACCCACCCACCCACCCACACACACACACACACACATTCTCTCCCTCAATGACTGTATAGGTTTAGATTTCTTCTTTTGCTTTGTTTCTTGTTTTTATTGTGTGAATGTATGGGTATTGAGTTTATTCATTATCATGACATATAATTTGCAACGAATATAATTTAAAAAAAATGAGTGTTGATGGTGATCGTGTACTGTTTTGGGAATTATATATTGGATATTATCTCTGAAATATACACACACACTCTCTGTCTCACTGTCTCTGTCTCTCTCTCTCACCTTTTATCATTTTGCTTATAATTATAGTGTATCCTGATGAAGGATTCATATTTTATATTTTCAATACTTTATTGGACTTGTCCGCTGTACTTAAATTTTAATGAGTGCCCTATTTCAATATCTTATTGTTATGTGTAACAAGTATATGTTCCATTCTACAATGTGCAGATGTTTATCTTTATGACTTATTAAGTTTGGTTGTTATTTTTCTTGGTTTTGTTGTTGTTCTCGTTGTTGTAGTTTGTTTTTCTCTCCTTTTTTTCTTCTTTTGTTGGTTTGGTTTTTCTTTCTCTTTTGTTTGTTTGTTTGTTTTGGTTGGGTTGGGTTGGGTTTTTTTTTTTTTTGGGGGGGGGGGGGGGGGGGTGGTGGGGGTGTTTTTAGGGTTTTCTTTTATTTGTTTGCTTTGGGGAGGGTTGTTGGGGGGGGGGGGCTGTTTTGAAAAGGGTTATTTAATAATAATAATAATAATGTATGGAATTTATATAGCGCTGAATCTTGTAAAGCAACAAATCAAAGCGCTCAGATGTTATTTCATACCACTTTAAGCCACGGCAGATTTCTCTCCGTGAAATTCGGACTGCTCTCCCCGGGGAGAGCGGGAGAACGCGTCGCCACTTAGCGCTGCGCCACCCTTTCACCCTTTTTTTTTTCTGCAGCTGTATTTGTATCCCTATCAGAGTGGCTTTTTTCTAAGAATTTTGCCAGGGACAACTCTCTTGTTGCCGTGGGTTTTTTTACGTGCGCTAAATAATTACGTGTAACACACGGGACCTCGGTTTATCGTCTCATCCGAAAGACTAGCGCCCAGACCACCACTCATGGTCTAATGGATGGGGGAAAAATTTCCGGTCCAAACGGGGTACGAACCGCCGCACACTTCAGACCCGGACTTTTCGCTTTCTAG
>CM054163.1:4686144-4696144 GCA_028751875.1 Rapana venosa
TATATATATATATAATATATATATATATATATATATATATATATATATATATATATATATATATATGTATATATATATACATATATGATAGTACTAATCATGTATGGGATATATGTAGCGCCGCTGAATCGTGTAAAGTAAACAAATCAAAGCGCTTGCATTCAAATCATTCACACGCACACATGCAACCATCCACAAATATCAAGATAAACAAATATCAAATTTATACACACAACACACTTAGGTGGGGGTGATGGAGGTGAAGGTAGCTATTGAAAAGTAGGAACAGATAACAGGGGAAGATCTCAAGTAGAGTATTAGCGCGTTTTGAGGCTAGATTTGAAAGTATCAAATGAAGGCTTTTGGCGAAGTGGAAGAGGGAGGTCGTTCCATAATATATATATATATATATATAATATATATATATATATATATATATATATAAAATATATGGGAACAGATGACAAAATTTACAAAACCGCATACATGGGACTGGGAAAAAAAAGTCATCTGAGCGCTTGGATTTGTTGCTTTACAAGATTCAGCGCTATATAAATTCCATACATTATAATTATTATTATTATTATTATTATTATAAGAAATTACTGTGTAACAAAAAAAGAAAACAAAAACACCCAACGTCACAGGTTTGTGATGTTCACGTGACCCACCGCATGTGCACACGTCATGGGTTGTGAGGCGCGGTAGTTGAGGCGGAAGATGTCTCCCTGGTCACGTGTCCACACCAACACCGAGCCGCTGGAGTCCCCGGTGATGACGTCATGATTCGGCGCGAAGCAGACACTGGTGATGAAGTCAGGGACCTCTCCCTGTTGAAGACAACGTGGGTGGAGTGGCATGCCGGTCAAGTTTCACATAAAGGGTAAAAAGGTCAAGGTCTTCCCATAACCTATCAGGTGTGTCAGAGACCTCACTTCTCTCGGGGCCAGCATAGTGAGGGCGGCGCCCATCTCCTCTCCTTCGCTGCTTTACCTTCTCTGACCCTAAAGAGAGGACCAGGTACCTATTTACAGCTGGGTGAACTGGGGAACTGTAGTGAAGCCAAGGCGCGCAAACGGTCACCCATCCACTTGGTGACCACGCTCGACGCTGCTTAACCTTAGCTGGGGGAAAGCGAGTGCTCCGACCACTGAGCTATTACACGTAACATTATACAAATTACAGAGTGCGGAAAACAAAATTTTGTGCTGAAAAATTTTTTACTCTCGTTGCCATTAAATGTTTCTGCTCATGTTACCCAGTTTTGCACAAATAATAGCAATCTGTCTATTAAGATCTTCCGTTCTAAGGGAACTCGAAGAAACGACAGATGCTGCACAAAAATGCAGAAGTGGGGATGTTGGTGACGATTTTCTTTTCCTTTTTATTTGTCCAAAGTTGACAAAACTCACGAAACTGTTTACCAAAATATAACGCTAAGCATCCAAACACGCATCCGGGGACGGGATAGCCTAGTGGTCAGAACATTGCGCTCGCAATCTGATGACCCGGGTTCGATTCCTGTTCAAGGGGGATATTTTCCCCTGGAATTAACATCAGTGCAAAAGTCCTTCGGATGAGAATATAAACCGAGGCCCCGTGTGCGAACCCACGCAGAACATCTTGCGCACACGTTAAATCCTGTTCCGCTTTTCGTAAGAGTAGGCCATTGTGTGCCGGTAGGAACAGATGACAGAATTTACAAAACCGCATACACACGGGGACTGGATGTAAAAAAGCACATAAGTGCTTATTCCATTATCCTCGATATAAAAGAATATAAAAGAATAGAATAAAACACGTTAACGTATGAACAGCGCTTTTCTTTAACAAATAAGAAGACGCTGCTCAATGTTGTTAGAACGATTGCTACTATCGGAAATAACATGTAAACCAACGATTTGCAGTGTGTAAACAATGCAATTTCTCGTTCTGTGGTATTGTCTTGATATGTATTTCATTACATGGTGCATGCATGCTGGGAGGACAGGGAAGAAAGAACTGCAATTGGAAAGATGTGTATCAATAATAATAATGATAATAATAATAATAAATAATAATAATAATAATAAATGGAACGTATATAGCGCTATATCTTGCAAAGACAAATAAAAAATCCTCTCCCCCCCCCCCCCCCACCTTTCTCTCTCCTTCCCTCACTCTCCCTCTCTTCTCCCTCCCTCTCCTCCATCTCTCCCCCTCCCTCCCTCCCTTTCTCCCTCCATCCCCCACCCTCTCTCTCTCTACCATAAGAGTAGGCCATTGTGTGTCTGTGGGAACAGATGACAGAATGTACAAAACCACATGTATACACACAGGGGGTCTGGATGTAAAACAAAACAAAACCCACATAAGTGCTTATTCCATTATCCTCGATTTAAAAGAATAAAAATTAATTATAAAAAAACAAATAAAACGATAAAATAAGTACGACCCCCCTCCTACCCCCCCCTACCCCCTCCCCGCCCCCCCCCCAAAAAAAAAAAAACAACAAATAAAAAGATGAAATAAGTACGACCCCCCTCCTAACCCCCCTACCCCCCTACCCCCCCCCCCCCCCAAAAAAAATAATAAAAAGATGAAATAAGTACGACCCCCCTCCTACCCCCCCTACCCCCTCCTACCCCCCCCTACCCCCCCCCCCCGCCCCCCCCCCCAAAAAAAAAACAAATAAAAAGATGAAATAAGTACGACCCCCCTCCTACCCCCCTACGCCCCCCTACCCCCCCCCCCCGCCAAAAAACAAACAAATAAAAAGATGAAATAAGTACGACCCCCCTCTTAACACCCCCTACCCCCCCCCTACCCCCCCCCCCGCCCCCCCCCCAAAAAAAACCAACAAATAAAAAGATGAAATAAGTACGACCCCCCTCCTAACACCCCTACCCCCCCCCCAAAAAAAAAATAAAAAGATGAAATAAGTACGACCCCCCTCCTAACACCCCTACCCCCCCCCAAAAAAAAAATAAAAAAGATGAAATAAGTACGACCCCCCCCTCCTTCCCCCCCTATCCCCCCTACCCCCCCCCCCCCAAAAAAAAAAAAACCAAATAAAAAGATGAAATAAGTACGACCCCCCTCCTACCCCCCCTACCCCCCCTACCCCCCCCCCCACCCCGCCCCCCCCCCCCCCAAAAAAAAAAATAAATAAAAAGATGAAATAAGTACGACCCCCCTCCTACCCCCCCCCCCCCGCCCCCCGCCCCCCCCCCCAAAAAAAAAACAAATAAAAAGATGAAATAAGTACGACCCCCCTCCTAACCCCCTCCTACACCCCACTACCACCCCCCTACCCCCCCCCCCCCCCCCCCCGCCCCCCCCCCCCCAAAAAAAATAAAAAGATGAAATAAGTACGACTCCCCTTCCTACCCCCCCCACCCCCCCCCTACCCCCCCCCCCCCCCCCCCATCCCCATCCCCTGTCCTTCTCCCTCAAGAGCTGACCTCAAAGACGCCGCTCTTCTTGTCTCTCATGGTCCTGCCGTCTAGCTCACTCCAGAAGATGGTCCAGAAGTAGAGATGTTGTTTGCCGAAGGTGATGAGGATTTTGGGGTCGTGAGGGTAGAAACAGGCCGCCACCACGGGGTCACTCGTCGTCTGGGGGTGGACAGAAAGAAAGAAAGGAAGGAAGGAATGAAGGAAGGATGGAAGGAAGGAAAGGAAGGAAGGAAGGAAGGATGGGAGGAAGGAATGAAGGAAGGAAGGAAGGAAGAAAGGAAGGAAGGAAGGAAAGAAGGAAGGAAGAAAGGAAGGAAGGAAGGAAAGGAAGGAAAGGAAGGAAGGATGGAATGAAGGAAGGAAAGAAAGGAAGGAAGGAAGGAAAGAAGGAAGGAAGAAAGGAAGGAAGGAAAGAAGGAAGGAAGGGAGGAAGGAAGGAAAGGAAGGAAGGAAGGAAAGAAGGGTAGAAGGAAAGAAGGAAGGAAGGAAGGTGGAAGGAAGGAAGGAAAGAAAGGAAGGAAGGAAGGATGGAAGGAAGGAAGGATGGAAGGAAGGAAGGATGGAAGGAAGGAAGGAAGGAAAGGAAGGAAGGAAGGGTGGGAGGAAGGAAGGAAGGAAAAACAGAATGAAGGAAAAAAAGAACAGAAAACGAAGAACGAACAAATGAACGAACAAGACAAAGAAAGGAAGGAAGGAAGGAAGGAAAGAAAGGAAGGAAGGAAAGAAAGGAAGGAAGAAAGAAAAGAAGGAAGGAAGGAAGGAAGGAAAGGAAGGAAGGAAAGAAGGAAGGAAGGAAGGAAAGGAAGGAAGGAAAGAAGGAAGGAAGGAAGGAAAGGAAGGAAGGAAGGAAGGAAGCAAGGAAGGAAGGAAGAAAAGAAAAGAAAACGAAGAACGAACGAATGAACGAACGAACAAAGAAAGAAAGAAAGGAAGGAAGGAAGGAAGGAACAAGGAAGGAAGGAAGGAAGAAAGGAAGAAAGGAAGGAAAAACAGAATGAAGAAAATAAAAGAAAACTAGGAACGAACGAATGAACGAACGAACAAAGAAAGGAAAGAAGAAGGAAGAAGAAAAAAACTGAAGGAAGAAAAGAAAAGAAAACGAAGAACGAACGAACGCACGAAAAAAAAAAGAGAGAAAGAAAGAAAGAAAGAAAGAAAGAAAGAAAGAAAGAAAAAAGAAACAGCGCGACATTTAGGGTGATAATGAGAAGAAGGGAGGAGGAGAAAAAGGAAGAGGATGGTGATCATGGTGATGATGAAGAGGAAGACGAGAGGAGGAGAGAGGAGGTGAGGAGAGGGAAAGGAGGATGGTGATATGATGATGATGATGATGATGATGATGATGATGATGATGATGATGATAATGAGGAGGAGGAGGAGGAGGAGTAGAAGGAAGAAAAATTCTTCTGTAAATGACAGAGGTAGGATGTAGGAAAGACATATGTAGAGTGAAGGAAATACAGAGGTAGAGTGAAGAAAAGACAGAGGTAGAGTGAAGAAAAGACAGACAGAGGTAGAGTGAAGGAAAGACAGAGGTAGAGTGAAGGAGAGACAGACAGAGGTAGAGTGAAGGAAAGACAGAGGTAGAGGGATAGAAAGACAGAGGTAGAGTGATAGAAAGACAGAGGTAGAATGATAGAAAGACAGAGTAGAGTGAAGAAAAGACAGAGGTAGAGTGAGGGAAAGAAAGAGGTAGAGTGAGGGAAAGACAGAGGTAGAGTGAAGGAAAGACAGACAGAGGTAGAGTAAAGGAAAGACAGAGGTAGAGTGAAGGAAAGACAGAGGTAGAATGAAGGAAAGACAGACAGAGGTAGAGTAAAGGAAAGACAGAGGTAGAGTGAAGGAAAGACAGAGGTAGAATGAAGGAAAACAGACAGAGGTAGAGTGAATGAAAGACAGACAGAGGTAGAGTGGAGGAAAGACAGACAGAGGTGGAGTGGGGAAAGACAGACAGAGGTAGAGTGGTAGGAAAGACAGACAGAGGTAGAGTGAGGAAAGACAGACAGAGGTAGAGTGAGGGAAAGACAGACATAGGTAGAGTGAGGAAAAGACAGACAGAGGTAGAGTGAGGGAAAGACAGACAGACGTAGAGTGAGGGAAAGACAGACAGAGGTAGAGTGAAGGAAAGACTGAGGTAGAGTGAGGGAAAGACAGAGGTAGAGTGAGGGAAAGACAGACAGAGGTAGAGTGAAAGAAAGACAGAGGTAGAGTGAATGAAAGACAGACAGAGGTAGAGTGAAAGAAAGACAGAGGTAGAATGGAGGAAAGACAGACAGAGGTAGAGTGAGGGAAAGACAGACAGAGGTAGAGTGAGGAAAGACTGAGGTAGAGTGAGGAAAGACAGACAGAGGTAGAGTGAAGGACAGACAGACAGAGGTAGAGTGAAAGAAAGACAGAGGTAGAGTGAAGGAAAGACAGACAGAGGTAGAGTGAGGGAAAGACAGAGGTAGAGTGATGGAAAGACAGACAGAGGTAGAGTGAAGGAAGGACAGAGAGAGGTAAGTGAAGGACAGACAGAGGTAGAGTGAGGAAAAGACAGAGGTAGAGTGAGGAAAGACAGACGAGGTAGAGTGAAGGAAAGACAGACAGAGGTAGAGTGAAGGTAAGACAGACAGAGGTAGAGTGAGGGAAAGACAGACAGAGGTAGAGTGAAGGAAAGACAGAGGTAGAGTGAAGGACAGACAGACAGAGGTAGAGTGAAGGACAGACAGACAGAGGTAGAGTGAGGGAAAGACAGAGGTAGAGTGAAAGACAGACAGAGGTAGAGTGACGGAAAGACAGACAGAGGTAGAGTGACGGAAAGACATACAGAGTAGAGTGAGGAAAGACAGACAGAGGTAGAGTGAAGGAAAGACAGAGGTAGAGTGAAGAAAAGACAGACAGAGGTAGAGTGAGGGAAAGACAGACAGAGGTAGAGTGATACAAAGACAGACAGAGGTAGAGTGAAGGACAGACAGACAGAGGTAGAGTGAGGGAAAGACAGAGGTAGAGTGAAGGACAGACAGAGGTAGAGTGAGGGAAAGACAGACAGAGGTAGAGTGGAAGAAAGACAGAGGTAGAGTGAAGGACAGACATACAGAGGTAGAGTGAGGGAAAGACAGACAGAGGTAGAGTGAAGGACAGACAGAGGTAGAGTGAAGAAAAGACAGACAGAGGTAGAGTGAAGGACAGACAGAGGTAGAGTGAAGGACAGACAGACAGAGGTAGAGTGAGGGACAGACAGACAGAGGTAGAGTGAAGGAGAGACAGACAGAGGTAGAGTGAAGGAAAGACAGAGGTAGAGTGAGGGAAAGACAGAGGTAGAGTGAGGACAGACAGAGGTAGAGTGAAGGACAGACAGAGGTAGAGTGACGAAAGACAGACAGAGGTAGAGTGAGGGAAAGACAGACAGAGGTAGAGTGAGGGAAAGACAGACAGAGGTAGAGTGAAGGAAAGACAGACAGAGGTAGAGTGAGGACAGACAGACAGAGGTAGAGTGAAGGACAGACATACAGAGGTAGAGTGACGGAAAGACAGACAGAGGTAGAGTGAACAAAGACAGACAGAGGTAGAGTGAGGGAAAGACAGAGTAGAGTGAGGGACAGACAGAGGTAGAGTGAAGGAAAGACAGACAGAGGTAGAGTGAGGGAAAGACAGACAGAGGTAGAGTGGAGGAAAGACAGACAGAGGTAGAGTGAGTGAAAGACAGACAGAGGTAGAGTGAGGGAAAGACAGACATAGGTAGAGTGAGGGAAAGACAGAGGTAGAGTGAGGGAAAGACAGACAGAGGTAGAGTGAAAGAAAGACAGACAGAGGTAGAGTGAAAGAAAGACAGACAGAGGTAGAGTGAAGGAAAGACAGACAGAGGTAGAGTGAGGGAAAGACAGACAGAGGTAGAGTGAAGGAAAGACTGAGGTAGAGTGAGGGAAAGACAGAGGTAGAGTGAGGGAAAAACAGACAGAGGTAGAGTGAAAGAAAGACAGAAGTAGAGTGAATGAAAGACAGACAGAGGTAGAGTGAAAGAAAGACAGACAGAGGTAGAGTGGAGGAAAGACAGACAGAGGTAAGTGAGGGAAAGACAGACAGAGGTAGAGTGAGGGAAAGACTGAGGTAGAGTGAGGGAAAGACAGACAGAGGTAGAGTGAAGGACAGACAGACAGAGGTAGAGTGAAAGAAAGACAGAGGTAGAGTGAAGGAAAGACAGACAGAGGTAGAGTGAGGGAAAGACAGAGGTAGAGTGATGGAAAGACAGACAGAGGTAGAGTGAAGGAAGGACAGAGAGAGGTAGAGTGAAGGACAGACAGAGTAGAGTGAGGAAAAGACAGAGGTAGAGTGAGGGAAAGACAGACAGAGGTAGAGTGAAGGAAAGACAGACAGAGGTAGAGTGAAGGTAAGACAGACAGAGGTAGAGTGAGGGAAAGACAGACAGAGGTAGAGTGAAGGAAAGACAGAGGTAGAGTGAAGGACAGACAGACAGAGGTAGAGTGAAGGACAGAACAGACAGAGGTAGAGTGAGGGAAAGACAGAGGTAAGTGAAAGACAGACAGAGGTAGAGTGACGGAAAGACATACAGAGGTAGAGTGAAGGAAAGACAGACAAAGGTAGAGTGAAGGAAAGACAGAGGTAGAGTGAAGAAAAAGACAGACAGAGGTAGAGTGAGGGAAAGACAGACAGAGGTAGAGTGTACAAAGACAGACAGAGGTAGAGTGAAGGACAGACAGACAGAGGTAGAGTGAGGGAAAGACAGAGGTAGAGTGAAGGACAGACAGAGGTAGAGTGAGGGAAAGACAGACAGAGGTAGAGTGGAGGAAAGACAGAGGTAGAGTGAAGGACAGACATACAGAGTAGAGTGAGGGAAAGACAGACAGAGGTAGAATGAAGGACAGACAGAGGTAGAGTGAAGAAAGACAGACAGAGGTAGAGTGAAGGACAGACAGAGGTAGAGTGAAGGACAGACAGACAGAGGTAAGTGAGGGACAGACAGACAGACAGAGGTAGAGTGAAGGAAGACAGACAGAGGTAGAGTGAAGGAAAGACAGAGGTAGAGTGAGGGAAAGACAGAGGTAGAGTGAGGACAGACAGAGGTAAGTAAGGACAGACAGAGGTAGAGTGACGAAAAGACAGACAGAGGTAGAATGAGGAAAGACAGAAGTAGAGTGAAGGACAGACAGAAAAAAGGTAGGGTGAAGGAAGGACAGACAGACAGAGTAGAGTGAAGGAAAGACAGAGGTAGAGTGGAGAAAGACAGACAGAGGTAGAGTGAAGGACAGACAGAGGCAGAGTGATAGAAAGACAGAGGTAGAGTGAAAGACAGACAGAGGTAGAGTGAGGGAAGACAGACAGAGGTAGAGTGAGGGAAAGACAGAGTAGAGTGAGGGAAAGACAGAGGTAGAGGGAAAGACAGACAGAGGTAGAGGGAAGGGAAGACAGAGGTAGAGTGAAGGAAAGACAGAGGTAGAGTGAAGGATGACAGAGTAGAGTGACGGAAAGACAGACAGAGGTAGAGTGAAGGAAAGAAAGACAGAGGTAATGAAGAAAAGACAACAGACAGAGGTAGAGTGAGGAAAGAAAGACAGAGGTAGAGTGAAGAAAAGACAGACAGACAGAGTAGAGTGAAGGAAAGAAAGACAAAGGTAGAGTAAAGAAAAGACAGACAGACAGAGGTAGAGTGAAGGAAAGAAAGACAGAGTAGAGTGGGGGAAAAAGACAGACAGAGGTAGAGTGAGGGAAAGACAGAGGTAGAGTGAAAGACAGACTAGAGGTAGAGTGAAGGAAAGACAGACAGAGGTAGAGTGAAGGACAGACAGACAGAGGTAGAGTGAAGGAAAGACAGACAGAGGTAGAGTGAAGGAAAGATAGAGTGAAGGAAAGACAGACAGAGGTAGAGTGAAGAAAAGACAGACAGAGGTAGAGTGAGGGAAACACAGACAGAGGTAGAGTGAAGGAAAGACAGACAGAGGTAGAGTGAGGGACAGACAGACAGAGGTAGAGTGAGGGAAAGACAGACAGAGGTAGAGTGAAGGAAAGACAGACAGAGGTAGAGTGAAGGAAAGACAGACAGAGGTAGAGTAAAGGAAAGACAGACAGAGGTAGAGTGACGGAAAGACAGAGGTATGATGAAGGAAAGACAGACAGAGCTAGGATGAAGGAAAGACAGACAGAGGTAGAGTGAGGGAAAGACAGACAGAGGTAGAGTAAGGGAAAGACAGACAGAGGTAGAGTGAAGGACAGACAGACAGAGGTAGAGTGAAGGACAGACAGAGGTAGAGTGAAGGACAGACAGACAGAGGTAGAGTGAAGGAAAGACAGACAGAGGTAGAGTGAGGGACAGACAGACAGAGGTAGAGTGAGGGAAAGACAGACAGAGGTAGAGTGAGGGAAAGACAGAGGTAGAGTGAGGGACAGACAGAGGTAGAGTGAAGGAAAGACAGACAGAGGTAGAGTGAGGGAAAGACAGACAGAGGTAGAGTGAAAGAAAGACAGACAGAGGTAGAGTGACAGAAAGACAGAGGTAGAGTGAAGGTAAACAGACAGAGGTAGAGTGATGGAGAGACAGACAGAGGTAGAGTGAAGGACAGACAGAC
>CM054163.1:4711144-4741144 GCA_028751875.1 Rapana venosa
TATATGGTTGGTTGGTTACAGGGTTGGTTGGTTACATGGTTGGTTGGTTATATGGCTGGTTGGTTGCGTGGTTGGTTGATTACATGGTTGGTTGGTTACATGGTTGGTTGTTGGTTACATGGTTGGTTGATTGGTTGGCTACGTGTTTGGTTGGTTACATTGTTGGTTGGTCACATGTTGGTTTGTTGTGGTTGTGTGGTTGTTGTTTACATAGTTGGTTGGTTACATGGTTGGTTGGTTACATGGTTGGTTGGTTACTTGGTTGGTTGGTTACAGGGTTGGTTGGTTACAGGGTTGGTTGATTATATGGTTGGTTGGTTGCGTGGTAGGTTGGTTACATGGTTGCTTACATGGTTGGTTGGCTCGTTGGTTACATGGTTGGTTGGTTGGCTACGTGGTTCGTTGGTTGGTTACGTGGTTAGTTGGTTATATGGTTGGTTGGTTACAGGGTTGATTGGTTACATGGTTGGTATGGTTATATGGTTGGTTGGTTGCGTGGTTGGTTGATTACATGGTTGGTTGGTTACATGGTTGTTGGTTCGTTACATGGTTGGTTGGTCGTTTGGTTACATGGTTGGTTGGTTGGTTGGATGGTTGGTTGATTGCTTGGTTGGTTGGTCACATGGTTGGTTAGTCACTTGGTTGGTTTGGTTACGTGGTTGGTTGGTTTACATGGTTGGTTGGTTACATGGTTGGTTGGTTGGTTACATGGTTGGTTGGTTACATGGTTGGTTGGTAACAGGTTTGGTTGTTACAGGGTTGGCTGGTTACATGGTTGGTTGGTTACATGGTTGGTTGGTTGGTTACATGGTTGGTTGGGTGGTTACATGGTTCGTTGGTTATATGGTTGGTTGGTTACATGTTGGTTGGTTACAGGGTAGGTTGGTTACATGGTTGGTTGGTTATATGGTTGGTTGGTTGCGTGGTTGGTTGGTTACATGGTTGGTTGGTTGGTTGGTTGGTTACATGGTTGGTTGATTGGTTGGTTACGTGTTTGGTTGGTTACATTGTTGGTTGGTCACATAGTTGGTTTGTTGGTTACGTGGTGGTTGTTTACATAGTTGGTTGGTTACATGGTTGGTTGGTTACATGGTTGGTTGATTACATGTTGGTTGGTTACAGGGTTGGTTGATTATATGGTTGGTTGGTTGCGTGGTAGGTTTGGTTACATGGTTGGTTGCTTACATGGTTGGTTGGCTGGTTGGTTACATGGTTGGCTGGTTACATGGTTGGTTGGTTGGTTACATGGTTGGTTGGTCGTTTAGTTACATGGTTGGTTGGTTGGTTGGTTGGTTGGTTGGATGGTTGGTTGGTTGGTTGGTTGGTCATATGGTTGTTAGTCACTTGGTGGTTGATTACATGGTTGGTTGGTTACATGGTTGGTTGGTTACATAGTTTGTTGGTTGGTTGATTACGTGGTTAGTTGGTTACATGGTTGGTTGGTTGGTTGGTTGGTTACATGATTGGTTGATTAGATGGTTGGTTGGTTACATGGTTGGTTGGTTACATGGTTGGTGGGTTGGTTGGTTGGTTGCGTGATTGGTTGGTTACATGGTTGGTTGGTTACATGTTTGGTTGGTTACATGGTTGGTTGGTTACATGGTTGGTTGGTAACAGGTTTGGTTGGTTACCGGGTTGGTTGGTTACATTGGTTGGTTGGTTACATGGTTGGTTGGTTAGTTGGTTACGTGGTTGGTTGGTTGGTTACATGGTTCGTTGGTTACATGGTTGGTTGGTTACATGGTTGGTTGGTTTATATGGTTGGTTTTGTTGCGTGGCTGGTTGATTACATGGTTGTTGGTTACATGGTTGGTTGGTTGGTTGGTTGGTTGGTTGGTTAAATGGTTGGTTGATTGGTTGGGTTACGTGTTTGGTTGGTTACAATGGTTAGTTGGTCACATGGTTGGTTTGTTGGTTACGTGTTGGTTGTTTTACATGGTTGGTTGGTTACATGGTTGGTTGGTTACAGGGTTGGTTGATTATATGGTTTGTTGGTTGCGTGGTTGGTTGGTTACATGGTTGGTTGGCTGGTTGGTTACATGGTTGGTTGGTTACATGGTTGGTGGTTACATGGTTTGGTTGGTTGGTTACATGGTTGGTTGATTGGTTGGTTACGTGGTTGGTTGCTTACATGGTTGGTTGGTTGGTTACGTGGTTGGTTGTTTACATGGTTGGTTGGTTACATGGTTGGTTGGTTACATGGTTGGTTGGTTACAGGGTTGGTTGATTATATGGTTGGTTGGTTGCGTGGTTGGTTGGTTACATGGTTGGTTGGTTACATGGTTGGTTGGTTACGTGGTTGTTTGGTTGGTTGGTTACGCGGTTGGTTGGTTACATGGTTGGTTGGTCACATGGTCGGTTGGTCACATGGTCGGTTGGTTACATGGTTGGTTGGTTACATGGTTGGTTACGTGGTTGGTTAATTACATGGTTGGTTGGTTGGTTGGTTGGTTGGTTACATGGTTGGTTGGTTGGTTGGTTGGTTACATGGTTGGTTGGTAGGTTGGTAACATGGTTGATTACATGGTTGGTTACATGGTTGGTTGGTTGGTTGGCTACATGGTTGGTTGGTTGGTTACATGGTTGGTTGGCTGGTTGGTTACATGGTTGGTTGGTTACATGTTTGGTTGGTTACATGGTTGTTTTGTTACATGGTTGATTGGTTGGTTACATGGTTGGTTGGTCGTTTGGTCACATGGTTGGTTGGTTGGTTGGCTGGTTGGCTGGTTGGTTGGTCATATGGTTGGTTAGTCACTTGGTTGGTTGGTTACATGGTTGGTTGGTTACATGGTTGGTTGGTTACATGGTTGGTTGGTTGGTTGATTACATGGTTGGTTGGTTACATGGTTGGTTGGTTACATAGTTGATGGGCTTGTGGGTTGGTTACGTGGTTGGTTGGTCACTTGTTTGGTTGGTTACATGGTTGGTTGGTTACGTGGTTGGTTGGTTACATGGTTGGTTGGTTACGTGGTTGGTTGGTTACATGGTTGGTTGGTTACAGGTTTGGTTGGTTACAGGTTTGGTTGGGTACATGGTTGGTTGGTTACATGGTTTGGTTGGTTGGTTACGTTGTTGGTTGGTTGGTTACATGGTTGGTTGGTTGGTTACGTGGTTGGTTGGTTGGTTACATGGTTGGTTACATGGTTGGTTGGTTACAGGGTGGTTGGTTACATGGTTGGTTGGTTGGTTGGTTGCGTGGTTGGTTGGTCGTTTGGTCACATGGTTGGTTGGTTGGTTGGTTGGTAGGTTTGGTTGGTTACAGGTTTGGTTGGTTACATGGTTGGTTGGTTACATGGTTGGTTTGGTTGGTTACGTTGTTGGTTGGTTGGTTACATGGCTGGTTGGTTGGTTACGTGGTTGGTTGGTTGGTTACATGGTTGGTTACATGGTTGGTTGGTTACAGGGTTGGTTGGTACATGGTTGGTTGTTGGTTGGTTGCGTGGTTGGTTGGTCGTTTGGTCACATGGTTGGTTGGTTGGTTGGTTGGTTGGTTGGTTGGTTGGTTTCATGATTTGCTGGTTACATGGTTGGTTGGTTGGTTACATGGCTGGTTGGTTACATGGTTGGTTGATTGGTTGGTTACATGGTTGGTTGGTTACATGGTTGGTTGGTTACATAGTTGGTTGGTTATATGGTTGGTGAGTTGGTGGGTTGGTTACGTGTTGGTTGGTCACTTGATTGGTTGGTTACATGGTTGGTGGGTTGGTTACATGGTTGGTTGGTTGGTTACATGGTTGGTTGGTTACATGGTTGGTTGGTTACAGGGTTGGTTGGTTACATGGTTGGTTGGTTTGTTGCGTGGTTGGTTGGTTACATGGTTGGTTGGTTACATGGTTGGTTGGTTACATGATTGGTTGGTTACGTGTTTGGTTGGGTTACATGGTTGGTTGGTCACATGGTTGGTTGGTTGGTTACGTGGTTGGTTGGTTACATGGTTGGTTGGTTGGTTGATTACGTGGTTGGTTGGTTACATGGTTGGTTGGTTGGTTAGTTGGTTGGTTACAGGGTTGGTTGGTTGGTTATATGGTTTGTTGATTGCGTGGTTGGTTGTTACATGGTTGGTTGGTTACATGGTTTGGTTGGTTACGTGGTTGGTTGATTGGTTGGTTACATAGTTGGTTGGTTACATGGTTGGTTGGTCACATGGTTGGTTGTCACATGGTTGGTTGGTTACATGGTTGGTTGGTTATATGGTTGGTTGGTTACATGGTTGGTTACATGGTTGGTTTGTTACACGGTTGGTTGGTTGGTTACATGGTTGGTTGGTTGGTTGGTTGGTTACATGGTTTGGTTGGCTGGTTGGTAGGTTGGTAACATGGTTGGTTCGTTACATACATGGTTGGTTGGGTGGTTGGTTGGTTACATACGTGGTTGGTTGGCTGGTTGGTTGGTTATATGGTGGTTGGTTGGTTGGTTTGGTTGGTTGGTTACATATTTGGTTGGTTGATTGGTTGGTTACAAGGTTGGTTGTTACATGGTTGGTTGTTACATGGCTAGTTGGTTGATTGGTTGGTTACATGGTTGGTTGGTTGGTTACATGGTTTGGTTGGTTGGTTTGGTTGGTTTGGTTTGTTGGGTTTGGGTTTTACATGGTTGGTTGGTTGATTGGTTGGTTACATGGTTGGTTGTTACATGGCTAGTTGTTACATGGTTGGTTATTTAGTTGGTTACATGGTTGGGTGTTACATGGTTGGTTATTTGGTTGGTTGGTAGGTTGGTCACATGGTTGGTTGGTTGGTTGGTTGGTAGGTTGGTCACATGATTGGTTGGTCACATGGTTGGTTGGTTGATTGGTTGGTCACATGGTTGGATGATTGGTTGGTTGGTTGTTTGGTCACATTGTTGGTTAGTTGGTTGGTTTAAAAAAAATCAATGGAATTGAGTTAGTGTCATCCTATTGATTAGATTTGATGGTGTGAATTATCACAGAGAGAGAGGGGAGAGAGAGGGGGAGAGAGAGGGCGGAGAGAGAGACAGAGACAAACAGACAGACATAGAGACAAACACAGAGAGGAAGAAAGAAAGAGCGAGACAGACACACACACAGAATGAGAGAAAGAAACGGAGACATATGTAGACAGAGAAAGAAGAAAGAGAGACATAGACATAAACACACACACACACACCACACACACACACACACACACACACACAGATAGCGAGAGAGGCAGACAGACAGACAGACAGAGACACAGAGAGAGAGAGAGGGACAGAGCAAAAAACAATAACAAAAATATAAAACAAAGATAAGACAAGCAGAATATGCTGTTTGAAGCATTGAATGAATAGACAACTTCTTTTTCGGGGGGACGGGGGGGGGGGTTTGCTATTTTCTTTTTCGTTTCTTTTTGTACTTGTTTCTCGTTACTCTTCGAATTCAGTCCTGCAGTTTACTCGTTGAGATTTTTGCCTGTGTGAGCATTTTTGGTTTGTTTTTTTAAATAACCACCATTTAGGTAGATGCATTCCGACTTCGTGGATGACTTCTTTATCAAAGATGTCTGAAAGGAGTATTTGATATCACGAGGATTCGTTTTCCGATGTTTGGGGGGTGGGGGGGGGGCATATCCAGAAACAGATCCATACTGACATGCTTTAGAAAACACCAAACTGAAACCTTGCAGATTAAAACATGCCCCTCATTCCCCCATCCCTCCCCACCCCCCGTTTCCCCACCAATACTAATACCAGTACGTTTATTATCTTAATAAACAGAGAAATTCTTGTATATATGCCATGTAATATAATATGATATAATAACAATAAACACAATGAATGTATCACAGAACGGTTTGTTTAGTTTTTTTCATAGATAAAAGTTCACTCTTAAACTTCCCAAACATACGCACTACACACACACACTCACACACACATACACACATCACCACACACACACACTCACATACACACACACTCACACACACATACACACTACACACACACACACACACACCACACACACACACACACACACACACACCAAACAACCCACCTAAACAAAACCCTAACTATTTTTTTAAATTAAACAAACAACAGCAAAAACAACCCACCAACCCTCCCTCCTACCCTCCTACCCCTCCTCACTCTCCCCCACAACCCCCACCACCCCCACCTCCACCACCACCACCCAAAAAAGAAGAAGAAAACACTCCCCTCCTTCCTCACTCCCCCCCCCCCCCACAACCCCCACCACCACCACCACCCACCCTCACCACCACCACCACCATCACCCCCAAAAAAGAAGAAGACAACAACCACCCCCCCCCCTTCCTCACTCTCCCCCACAACCCCACCACCACCACCACTACCCACCCTCCACACCAACATCCCCCCCAAAAAAGAAGAAGAAAACAACCCCCCTCCCCCTTCCTCACTCTCCTCCACAACCACCACCACCACCCCCCACCACCACCCCCCAAAAAGAAGAAGAAAACACACACACCCCCTTCCTCACTCTCCCTCCACAAAGCCCCCCCCCACCACCAACCCTCACCACCACCACCACTCCCCAAAACAGAAGAAAACAACAACCCCCCGCCCCCTTCCTCACTCTCCCCCACAACCCCCACCACCACCACCACTACCCACCCCCACCACCCACCACCAACCCCCCAAAAAGAAGAGAAACCCCCCCCCCCCCCACCTCCTCACTCTCCCCAACAACCCCCACCACCACCACCACCACCCACCCACCCCACCACCCCACAAAAAGAAGAAGAAAACAACCCGCCATCCCCACCCCCACCACCACCCCCAAAGAAGAAGAAAACAACTCCCCCCCCCCTCCTCACTCTCCCCCACAACCCCCACCACCCACCCCCCTAAAAAAGAAAAAGAAGAAAACCACCATCACCACCACCCCCACACCCCCCACTTCCTCACCTTGACGTGGGGCCTGGTCAGGGTGTAGAGAGCGGTGGCGGGGGGGTGGGGGAGGTGCACCATCAGGGGGAGGTCAGCCAGGAGGGACTGGAAAGGGACGGGGGTGTGGGGGTTGAGAATTAACTTCTCCTGGCTCTCGCGCTGAAGGTTGCTGATCAAGGTCACCACCAGGGGGCGGCTGTCGCCTTGAGGATGGTGGTGGTGAAGGTGGTGGTGGTGGTGGTGTTGTTGCGAAGAGGAGGGGGGAGGAGGAGTTTCAACCTCCTGTTCTCCCCCGTGAGAACAGACAACAGAATGAGCGCAAGTCAAGTCAAGCCGAGTCAAAGTCAAAAATGGTTGTGATTGAGGGTAAACGATTAAAGTTTTTACACAACTATGGGGTTGTTTTTTTCCCGTCCTGCCCTCACACACACACACACACACACACACACAATCAAGAAAATCCGGGTTCGATTCCCGTTCAAGGGGATATTTTCCCCTGGAGTTAACATCAGTGCAGACTCCACTCTCCCCAAAAGTTCTTCGGATGAGATTATAAACCGAGGCCCCTTGTGCGAACGCACGCAAAATTTCTTGCGCACACGTTAAATCCTGTTCCGCTTTTCGTAAGAGTAGGCCATTGTGTGCCGGTAGGAACAGATGACAATATACAAAACCGCATACACACGGGGACTGGATGTTAAAAAAAAGCACATGAGTGCTTATTCCATTATCCTCGATATAAAAGAAAACATAAATAATGAAAAAATAAATGAATAAATAAATGAAAGAAAAAATTGGACATATAAAAGCATTCAAATTACAATGTTGAAAAGAACCCCCCAAAAATATATGATTTTTTCCCCATGAAATATCCAGACTCATAATACATGATAAAACACAAAACCAAGACAGTAGGACAGAAGCTCAAGTCATACAGACAAATGAAGAAAATACAAAATAACAAGGGTAGGACATAGCCAAAGCAGCAAGAGGTAAGGTAAGGTAAGGGTGAAGTGGCGAAGTGTTACGGGCAGTAGAAGCAGTAGTAGCAGTAGCAGTAGCAGTAGTAGTAGTGGTGGTGGTGGTGGTGGTGGTGGTGGTAGTAGTAGTAGTAGTAGTAGTAGTAGTAGTAGTAGTAGTAGTAGTAGTAGTAGTAGTAGTAGTAGTAGTAGTAGTAGTGTGGTGGTAGTAGTAGTAGTAGTAGTGTGTGTAGTAGTAGTAGTAGTAGTAGTAGTAGTAGTAGTAGTAGTAAGTAGTAGTAGTAGTCGCCATCATAGTTGTCGTTATTATCACGAGAAGAAAGAAAGGAAGGAAGGAAGGAAAAAGCAGACATGCCAAAAGAAGAAGAAGAAGAAGAAGAAGAGCACAACAACAACAACACACACACCACCACCCAACAAACACAACACCACACAACAACAAGACCAACACCAACAACAACAACAACAACAACACACAACAACACCACCAACACACCACCAACACCACACCACAACAACAACACCACCAACACCAACACCAACAACAACACCACCACCACCAACACCAAAAACCACACCACACACACACCAACACCACCACCAACAACACCAACACCACCAACACCCACCAACAACACCAACACCACCAACAACAACATCACCAACACCAACACCACCAACAACACCACCAACAACAACACCAACAACAACACCAATACCACCACCACCACCAACAACAACAACAACACCAACAAGACAGCAGCAGCAGCATAGGACACGGATACTCCATTCCACTGACCGTTCTCAAATCCAGAGGGCTGGGCCGAGCAAACAGATGCCTCTCCTGATGGGTCACTCTCCCCGCCTTCCAATGCTGCTCTCTGACGTCACCGTATTTGACGTCATACAGACGATTGACGTTGGAGCAGACGTAGTAGCAGTCGTCTTGCAAATCCCTCACCGATTGCACTCTCCGCCCCTCTGGTAAGCTGAAGATGTACTTGACACCTGAAGACAGATCGATCGATCGATCGATCAGTCGATCGATGGACCGATCCACGATTGATCAATCGTCAGATTATTGCAGTCCCAACTTGAATCATAGTTTTATGACCTGTGGAAGGCTGAAGACAGTCAAGGAAGCAGAGGAGGCAGACAGACAGACAAGCGGACAGACAGACAAGCGGACAGACAGACAAGCAGACAGACAAGGAGACAGACAAATAGACAGGCACACAGACAGACAGACATACAGATGGACGCAGATCAGCAGTCGAATTTTCAATTTCAATTTCTTTTATTTTGAGGATGATGAATAAGCAATCGTGCGCTTTTTTGTACATTCAGTCCCCGTGTGCATGCAGTTTTGAAAATTTTGTCATCCGTTCCTACTGGCACACAATGGTCTACTCTTCTGAAAGGCGGAATGGGTTTTAACGTGTGCGCACACGAAGAACACTTAGAACTGAACCTCATCCGAAGGACTTTCGGGGAGTTGAGTCGGCACAGATAGATAGATAGACAGATAGATAGATAGATAGATAGATAGATAGATAGATAGATAGACAGATAGATAGATAGATAGATAGATAGACAGATAGACAGATAGATAGATAGATAGATAGATAGATAGATAGACAGATAGATAGATAGATAGATAGACAGATAGATAGATAGATAGATAGACAGTATAGATAGATAGATAGATAGATAGACAGATAGATAAGATAGATAGATAGACAGATAGATAGATAGATAGATAGATAGATAGATAGATAGATAGAAGATAGATAGATAATAGATAGATAGATAGATAGATAGATAGATAGATAGAGATAGATGATGGATGGATGGATGGATGGATGGATGGATGGATGGATGATGGATGATGATAGATAGATAGATAGAAAGACAGAAAGATAGATAGGTAGATAGATAGGTAGATAGGTAGATAGATAGACAGACAGACAGATAGATAGATAGATAGATAGATAGATAGATAGATAGATAGATAGATAGATAGATAGATAGATAGATAGATAGATAGATAGATGGACAGAGAGATTTTTTTTAAAAATAAAATTCTTTTATATCGAGGATAATGGAATAAGCAAGTATGTGCTTTTTTTACATCTAGTCCCAGTGTGTATGCTGTTTTTGTAAATCTGTCATCTGTTCCCACCGGCACACAATGGCCTACTCTTTCGAAAAGCGGAACAGGATTTAACGTGTGCGCAAGATGTTCTGGGTGCGTTCGCAACCGGGACCTCGGTTTATAGTCTCATCCGAAGGATGTGTGTCTTGTGTTTGTGTGTGTGTGTGTGTGTGTGTGTGTGTGTGTGTGTGTGTGTGTGTGTGTGTGTGTGTGTGTGTGTGTGTGCGTGTGTGTGCGTGTGTGTGTGTGTGTGTGTGTCTGTGTGTGTGTCTGTGTCTGTATGTGTGTGTGTGTTGTATGTGTGTGTTGTATGTGTGTGTGTCTGTGTGTGTGTTGTATGTGTGTGTGTGTTTGTGTTGTATGTGTGTTGTGTGTGGATTGTGGGTTGTGTGTGTGTGTGTTCTCTCTTTTGGCCTAGGTCTTGCCTTGGAAGACAGTCTTCCTGAGGTTGGTGTCTTGGTTTGGTAGGGCATGGCCTGCATATCTTACTTTCCTTTAAACTGCCAGTGTGAGGTTCCTCGTGGCTGTACCCAGTTCGTTTAGTAACAGCGGCTTTATGGTCAGCTGTTTGGGGTTTGTTTTTTCGTTTCACAGCTAGTACAACCTCCTCATCATCATCATCATTGACCACTACACCCAGTGGTGTGTAGGGCAGCAACAAAGCGCTTCTACTCCTGCCTATCCTGGGCAAACCTAGTCACTGATCCCCAAGAGTGCTGCATGGCCTTCATCTCACTTTCTACAGTCCTCCTCCACGTTGCTTTTGGTCTTCCTTTCTTTGTCCTTCCTTCTGGGGTCCAGTGCAATGCTGTTCTTGTGATTGACTGTGGGTCTCTTCGGAGGATGTGCCCAATCCACTTCCACCGTCGTCTGGTGATGATGGTTCCCATGTCTCCCTGTCTGTATCTCCGTAGTAGGTCTTCATTGGAGATCTTCTCTGGCCAAAAGATCCGGAAAATTCTTCGGAGGCATATGGTGTGAAAGGATCGAAGTTTGGTAAGATGCGCTTCCGTCATCCTCCAGCATTCAGAACCGTACAGAAGTGTAGATACAACACAGCTCTGGTATAGCTTCAGCTTTAGTACAACCTCACACAGCTAAAAATACTTTCTTTTTATTTATTCTCTTATTCTTATACGGGGACGGGATAGCTCAGTGGTCAGAGCACTCGCTTTCCCCCAGCCAAGTTAAGCAGCGTCCAGCGTGGTTACCAGTTGGATGGGTGACCGTTTGCGCGCCTTGGCTCCAGTACAGTTCCCCCAGTTCACCCAGCTGTAAATGGGTACCTGCCCTCTTTAGGGTCAGGGAAGGTAAAGCAGCGAGGGAGAAGAGATGGGCGCCGCCCTCATTATGCTGGCCCTAGAGAAGTGAGGTCTCTGACGCCTCGCTCCCCAACGACCTTATAGGTTATGGGATTCCTTTACCTTTTTACCTTATTCTTATCTACTCCTTTACTTTTTAGCTGTCAATGGGTACCTGCCCTCTTTAGGGTCAGGGAAGGTAAAGCAGCGAGGGAGAGGAGATGGGCGCCGCCCTCAATATGCTGGCCCCTGGAGAAGTGATGTCTCTGACGCCTCGCTCCCCTATGACCACATAGATTATGGGACAGCTTGACCTTTTCTTTAACTTCTTTATTTCGAAAATGACGGGATAAGCGCTCATCCAATCCGCGTGTGCATGCAGTTTTGTAAAATGTTCCTTTCCCCCATGGCACAAATGGCCTACTCTTCCAAAAGGAGAAATAGGAGAACGCAAGATGTCCTCCGAGCGTTCGCGCACGGAACCTCGTTTTATAATGGCATCATTTTTTTTC
Organism: Rapana venosa; assembly: GCA_028751875.1. Lineage (NCBI taxonomy): Eukaryota > Metazoa > Mollusca > Gastropoda > Neogastropoda > Muricidae > Rapana > Rapana venosa. Next base: position 4,722,957 of record CM054163.1, read on the forward strand.
ATGTCATTTCATCTTCATACCACTTTAAGTCGCCATAAGATCAGCGTCACCCATTATTAGAAAGACTTTCTACGGAGTGGAGTGGGAACTGATGTTAAATCGAGGGGAAAATCCTTTATAATAAAAAAAAAAAAAAAAAATTTAATATCATCATCATCATCATCATCATCACCATCATCATCATCATCATCATCATCATCATCATCATCACATCATCATCATCATCAGTTGCTGTTGTTGTTGTTGTTGTTGTTCTTCTTCTTCTTCTTCTTCTTCTTCTTCTTCTTCCTCTTCTTCTTCTAATTTTTTTTATAATTATTATTGTTGTTGCTGTTGTTGTTGTTGTTGTTGTTGTTGTTGTTGTTGTTGTTGTTGTTGTTGTTGTTGTTGTTGTTATTATTATCATCAGCATGATCATTATTATAATCATTATTATAGTAGTAGTAATAATAATAATAACAACAACAACAACAACAACAACAACAACAACAACAACGACAACGACAACAACAATAATAAGGTATCTCCAGTAGTGGATCGAACCTGGGCTCGAACCCAGGCCATCACACATCGAGCGCAATGCGCAACAATGTGACCACAGGGCTGTCCTGACCCTCAATAGGAGAGGAGACAATTTCGGGCGAGACAATTTTTCACGGAGGGGAGAAACTGAGCTGACATGATGGGGGACAACATTTTCCAAGCTCAGGAGGAGACAAAATATTTTTTTGGAGGGGAAGGAGGAGAGGGGCATTTTTTCACGGGGTGGACAAACTGACCTGACCCAATGGGGACAACATTTTCCAAGGTCAGGAGGAGACTTTTGGGGGGGGAGGGGGGAGGAGGGGGACATTTTTTTCACGGGGTACACAAACTGACCTGAACCGATGGGGACAACATTTTCCAAGGTCAGGAGGAGACTCATTTTGAGAAGAGGGAGAAAGGGAGGATAGGGACATTTTTTCACGGGGTGTACAAACTGACTTGACATGATAGGACAACATTTCCAAGGTCAGGAGGAGACACATTTTGGGGGGACATTTTTCACGGGGGGACAAACTGACCTGACTCGATAGGGACAACATTAATTTTCCAAGGTGAGGAGACAATTTTTGGGGAGAAGGGGGGGGGGGGAGGAGGGGAACATTTTTTCACGAGATGGACAACCTGACCTGACATGAAAGGGACAACATTTTCCAAGGTGACAAAGAGACAATTTTTGGGGGGGAGGGGGAGGGGAGGAGGGGGACAATTTTTTTAGGGGCGAGGGTGACAGTTTTTCACAGGGTGGACAAAATGACCTGACATGATAGGGACAACATCCTTCGGATGAGACTATAAACCGAGGCCCCGTGTGCGAACGCATGCAGAACATCTTGCGCACACGTTAAATCTTGTTCCGCTGTTCGAAAGAGTAGGCCATTGTGTGCCGGTGGGAACAGATGACAAAAATAAAAAAACCGCATACACACGCATTATAAAAAAAAAAGCGCTTTGATTTGTAGCTTTACAAGATTCAGCGCTATATAAATTCCATACATTATTATTATTATTATTATTATTATTATTATTATTATTATTAACATTTTCCAAGGTGAGGAAACCATTTTTGGGGGGGAGGATGAGGGGAGGAGAGGAGGGTGACAGTTTTCCACGAGGTGGACAGGACAGACTGACCTGACACGATGGGGACAACATTTTCCAAGGTGAGCAGGAGGGTGTCGAGGGTGGGGTACAGCTTGCGGGTGACCACCACGAGCCGAGCCTTGAAATCGGGGTCACCGTTCCGAAAGAACCACACTCGCCTGCCCCAAAAACACACGTCTCCGTCATCATCATCAGGATGGTGGTGGTGGTAGTGGTGGTGGTGGGGTGGGGTGGGGGGATGGGGGGTGTAGGGGGGTGGTGGTGGGGTGGGGTGGACTGGGGGGGGGGGGGGGGGGGGGGGGGTTGGTGATGGGGTGGTGGTGGGGGGGGGGTGGTGGATGGTGGTGGTGGTGTGGTGGTGGTGGTGGGGGGGGGGGGTGGATGGTGGTGGTGGTGGTGGGGGGGGGGGGGGGAGGGGGGGGGGGGTGGTGGTGGTGGGTGGGGGGGGGGGGGATGGTGGTGGTGGTGGTGGTGTGGGGTGGGGGGGGGGGAGGGGGGGATGGTGGTGGTGGTGGGAGGTGGGGGGGAGGGGGGGATGTGGTGGTGGTGGTGGGGGGGGGGGGGGGGGAGGGGGGATGGTGGTGGTGGTGGAGGTGGAGGGGGGGGGAGGAGGGGGGGATGGTGGTGGTGGAGGTGGTGGAGGTGATGGTGGTGGTGGTGGTGGGAGGGATGTGGGGTGGGGTGGTGTGAAAGGGGAGAGTGGGAGGGAGGGGGGGGATGAGAGATGATGATGATGATGATGACGATGAGATGATGTGATGATGATGAAGAAGAAGAAGAAGAAGAAGAAGGTGGTGGGGTGGTGGTGGATGTGTGTGTGGTGTGGTGGTGGTGTGGTGGTGAATATTAGTATAATAAATAGAATTCTTATTACAATAATCATTATTAATATCATCATCATCATCAACAACAACATTATCATTAGTAGTAGTAGTAGTAGTAGTAGTAGTAGTAGTAGTAGTAGTAGTAGTAGTAGTAGTAGTAGTAGTAATAGTATTTTTGTTCTTGTTCTTGCTGTTGTTCTTGTTGTTGTTCTTTTTTTCTTTAATATCATCTCACATCATCATCATCATCATCATCATCATCAACAACAACATTATCAGTAGTAGTAGTAGTAATAGTAGTAGTAGTAGTAGTAGTAGTAGTAGTAGTAGTAGTAGTAGTAGTAGTAGTAGTAGTAATAATAATAATAATAATATATGGAATTTATATAGCGCTGAATCTTGTTTAAAAAAAAAAAACCAAAGCGCTTGCACTCAATCATTTACAGGCATGCAACTCTCCTTAAACATAATGAACAACAGATTTCAAATCCATGCGCGCGCACGTATGCACGCACGCACGCACACACACGCACGCGCGCGCACGCACACACACACACACACACACACACACACACACACACACACACACACACACACACAACACACACCACAAACACTCGGAAAAACACTTAGAAGGTAAAAGATGTTTGTTGAAAACTAGGGACAGATATGTGGGGGGAAAGTCTCAGGTAGGAAATAAGTGTGTTGTGAGGCTGGATTTGAAGGTATCAAGTGAAGGCTTTTGGCGAAGTGAAAGAGGGAGGTCATTCCAGGTGGATGAACCAGAAACAGAGAAGGAGCGACGGCAAACAGTGGTTTGTTTGAATCTGGGTGCTCGAAAGCACAAAAATATCTGCGGCTGAACGAAGGGAACGGGTGGAGTGTACAGGTGAAGGGCAGTTACAGAGATAAGAGGGTGCAGATTTGTGGAGACATTTGAAACAGAGGGTATTGATTTTATACTCCAGTCTTTGTGAGACAGGCAGCCAGTGAAGAGATCGCAGAAGAGGAGTGATGTGTTCAGATTTTTTCTTTCTTAGGACCAGTCGAGCTGCAGAGTTTTGTATGCGTTGAAGAGAGTGGATAGATGATGCTGGTAGGCCAGCCAAAAGAGAATTACAGTAGTGTCTAAACGTGAAAGAATGAGAGATGTGACAAGCTTGGAAGTTGCATCAGTGGACAGACACTTGCGAATCGCGCTTATGCGCCGTAATTGATAGTAGCAAGACTGGCAGGTCTGGGTGATTAATTTTTTCATAGAGAGTGTGTTGTCAAGAACTACTCCTAAATATTGGACAAAGGAACTGACGTATTGCCGAATTCTATTGAAGTTTTTGCGATAGAGGAAAGTTTATGTTGGGTCCCTATGAGAGAGAGACAGTAGTAGTAGTAGTAGTAGTAGCAGCAGCAGCAGCAGCAGTAGTAGCATTATTATTATTTTTATTTTATTATTATTATTATTATTATTATTGTTGTTGTTCTTGTTCTTGTTCTTGTTCTTGTTCTTTTTGTTCTTGTTCTTGCTGTTGTTCTTATTGTTGTTCTTCTTCTTTAATATCATCATCATCATTATCATCATCATCATCATCAACAACAACATTATCAGTAGTAGTAGTAGTAGTAGTAGTAGTAGTAGTAGTAGTAGTAGTAGTAGTAGTAGTAGTAGTAGTAGTAGCAATATTATTATTATTATTATTATATTATTATTATTATTTTTGTTCTTGTTCTTGCTGTTGTTCTTGTTGTTTATCTCCTTCTTCTTTCCATTCTTCCTCTTCTTTTTCTTCTTCTTTTTTTCATTTGGTTGGTTTTTAGGTTGTTTTGTTAGATTTAGCGGGAGTTTTCTTTTTCTTTTTGATAAGCAAATTGATAATGAACGAGGGCACTCCCCCCCCCCCCCCCCCCCCCCCCCCCCCCCCCCCCCCCCCCCCCCCCCCCCCCCCCCCCCCCCCCCCCCCCCCCCCCCCGGAGATGTACCCCTACGGGCGGAGCCCTGGATGTAAAATAAAAAAAAGCAAAGAGTGCTTATTCTTATCCTCAAAATAAAAAGAATTTGTCTTGTCAAGAATCCGTCTTTTCCTCTCTCTCTCTCTCCTCTTCTCTCTCTCCTCTCCTCTCTCTCTCTCTTCTCTCTCTCCTCTTGTCTTTTGAAGATAGTAGTAGATAGATAGATGAAGACAGACAGACGACAGCAAAAGGGACAGAAAAAAAAGACAGAAGAATAGATAGTTTGTAATGATAGATAGATAGTAGTAGATGAAGTAGAAGTTTTAGGATGATAGATAGTAGTTTAGTAGATAGATATGATTAACAAAAACACACAAAAATCTAGTGTGGTGACCCTCGGAGCTCAAACCCAGAGACATGGAAACCAAAAAAAAAACAAACCCCCCCCAAAAAGGGAAAGGAAAGGGGGCAGGAGGGTTTAAAGACGTTCGCCTCCCCACAAGTGGGGTTTTGGGGTTCGTTTCCCAGCCCGCCCTTTTTCCAGTTTTTACAACAAAAAAATCGAACTGCATGTCAAAGCCTTTCGGATGAGATATAAACCCAGGCCCCCCCTGTTCGAACGCAGCAGAACTCTTGGCACACGTTAAATCCTGTTCCGCTTTTTGGGGGTAGGCCATTGTGAGCCGGTGGGGGAAAAGATGACAAAAATTTACAAAACCGCATACACCGGGGACGGATGTAAAAAAAACCATGAGTGCTTATTCCCTTATCCTCGATATAAATAAAGTAAATAAAATAAAAAAAAGATGTTTCGTTCCCGTCTAGTTCCAGAAAATGGAAAGCTGGCTACGGGGTCAACTCCCCCCCCAAAAAACTTTTCGCACACGTTAAATCCGTTCCCCTTTTTGGAAGAGTAAGTCTTTTTGTGCCCGGGGGAAAAGGACAAAATTTTACCAAAAAACCCCATACACACGGGATGGATGTAAAAAAAATTTTAAAGCACATGAGTGCTATTCCATTCTCATCATCATCATCAGCCGTGACCCTTTGGGGGCGTGTGGGGGGGACATGAAAGGATGCCCTGGAAGCCCCCCTCATCCCTTCGGTCCCCGCTTGCGCAGTAGTGCCGATCATTCATCCTGGGCCCTTCTCTGATGTTGTCCTCCCTGACTTGTTTTTCTTCCCCCCCTTCTGCCCCTTCGAGTGTTCCCTGCAGTACTGTTTTGGGCAGAGTGTTGTGGCGGGTGACGTGGCCCCCCCGAACCATGGGCAGCTTTTTCTTTTGAGATGGTGGAAGGGGGGTTCCTGTGGACCTGCCACGTGTTATTTGATCTTGACAAATTCGTTTGGGGCTTTTTGTTCTCCCAGGTATGCCAGTAGTTTTTTGGGATTTTGTTTTTGAATGATGGATTTGCTTTTTCTGTTTCACAGTCAATGTCCCGGGTTTTATTCCGTACAGCAGGGGTGAAGAATTAGGGGTTTGTGAGCTTTGTTTGATTGGAAATGATCTCTTTTCTTTTTCATATGGTGGTGAGTTTTTCATGGAAGAGTTGCCATGGTATTCTACTTTGATTTCTGTCGTCGATCGCCCGTCTTTGGAGTGTGCGCCCAGGTATTTAAAAGCGTTTACCTTGGGGGGGGGGGGTACAGTTGCGGGGGCCCCCAGAGCCATTAAAGGGGGGTCCCCGTTAAAAAAAAACCACACTGCCTCCCAAAAAAAATTTATATATAATTTTTTATTTTGGTGGGGTTTGGGGGGGGGGGGAGGGGGGGGTGTAGGGGTGGGGGGTGGTGGGTGGTGGGGGGGGGGGGGGGGGGGGGGGGGGGGGGTGATGGGGTGGTGGGGGGGGGGGGAGGGTTGGTTTATGGTGGTGGGGGGGGGGGGGGGGGTTGGGGGTTGGGGTTTGGTTTGGGGGGGGTGGTGGGGGGGGGGGGGGGGGGGGGGTGGGGTGGTGGGGGGGGGGGGGGGATGGTGGGGGGGTGGGTGTGGTGGGGGTGGGGGGGGGAGGGGGGGTGGTGGTGGGGGGGGGGGGGGGGGGGGGGGGATGGGTGGTGGGGGGGGGGGGGGGGGGGGGAGGGGGGGATGGTGGTGGTTGGGGGGGGGGGGGGGAGGGGGGGGTGGGGTGGTGGAAATGGGGGGTGGTGGGGGGGGGTGGTGGGGGGGATGTGGGGTGGGGGGGGGTGTAATAGGTGGGGGTGTTGGGGGTGGGGGGGGGGGGGAGAGAGATGATGAGATGATGATGAGATAGATGATGATGAGAAGAAGAAGAAGAAGAAGAAGGGGGGGTGGTGGGGGTTTGGGGGGGTGGTGGTGAATATTGTTAATAAATGAATTCTTATTACAAAATCATTTTAAAATATATCATCATCATCAACAACAACTTATCATTAGTGTATAGTAGTAGTATTTGTAGTTAGTAGTAGTAGTAGTAGTAGTGTGTTGTAGTAGTAATAGTTTTTTTGTTCTTGTTCTTGCGGGTTGTTTTTGTTGTTGTTTTTTTTTTAATTCATCTTCATCATCCTTTTCTTTCATCAATATCATAAAACAACAACTTTCAGTAGTAGTATATAATGTAGTAGTTTTTAGTAGTAGTAGTGTAGTATTTTTGTAGTAGTAGATAGTGTGTAGTTAAATAATAATAATAATATATGGAATTTATAAGCGCTGAATTTTTTTAAAAAAAAAAAAAACAAAAGCGCTTCCTCAATCATTTACGGCATGAAAAATCTCCTTAAACATAATGAACAAAGATTTCAAATCCATGCGCGCGCAGTTGCACGCACGCACCACACACACCCCCGCGCGGCCACCCCCCACACACACACACAAAAAACACACACACACACACACACACACCACACACACAAAACAAAAACACAAACACTGGAAAAAACTTAAAGGTGAAAGATGCTGTTGAAAACTAGGGACAATAGGGGGGGGGAAAGTTCAGGAGGAAATAAGTGTGTTGGGGGCTGGATTTAAAGGGGTACAAGTGAGGTTTTTGGGCGAAGGAAAGAGGGGGGCATTCCAGGGGGAGAACCAGAAACAGGAAGGACGACGGCAAACGGGGTTTTTTTTGAATCGGGGTGCTCGAAAGCACAAAGTATTTGCGGCTGACAAAGGGGAAAGGGGATGGGTGTACAGGGAAGCAGTTACAGAGATAAGGGGTGCAGTTTTGTGGAGCTTTTGAAAAAAGGGGTATTGATTTTATACTCCAGTCTTTGGGGGAAAAGGCAGCCATAAAGATGCAGAGGGGAGTGATGGTTCAGATTTTTTTTTCTTAGGCCCCAGCGAGCTGCAGAGTTTTTTATGCTTGAAAGGTGGATAGATGATGCTGGTAGGCCAGCCAAAAAGAGAATTCAGTAGTGTTAAACGTAAAAGAATGAGAGATGTGAAAAGTTGGAAGTTGCTCGGGACAGACACTTGCGAATCGGCTTATGCCCCCGTAATTGATATGCAAGACGGCAGGTCTGGGTGTTTAATTTTTTTCAAAGAGTGTGTTTCAAGAACTACCCCTAAATATTGGAAAAAGGGAACTGAGTATTCCCAAATTTTATTGAAGTTTTTGCATAGAGGAAATTTATTTTGGGTCCCTATGAGGAGAGACAGTAGTAGTGTAGTAGTAGTAGCAGAGCGCGAGAAAGTAAGCATTATTATTATTTTTATTTTATTATTTTTTTATTATTTTTTATTGTTGTTTTTTTGTTCTTGTTTTTGTTCTTGTTCTTTTTGTTCTTGTTCTTGCTGTTTTTCTTATTGTTGTTTTCTTTTTAAATATCATCATCACTTATCATCATCTCATCATCAACAACAACATTATCAGTAGTAGTAGATAGTAGTAGTAGTAGTAGTAGTATTTTTAGGAGAAGTAGTAGAATTAAATTAATATTATTTTTTATATTTTTATTATTATTTTTGTTTTTGTTCTTGTTTTTGTTCTTGTTGTTTTCTCCTTTTTTTCCATTTTCCTCTTCTTTTTTCTTCTTTTTTTATTTGGTTGGTTTTTGGTTTTTTTGTTAGATTTAGCGGGATTTTTCTTTTCTTTTTGATAGCAAATTATAAGAACGAGGGCACTCTTCCCCCCCCCCCCCCCCCCCCCCCCCCCCCCCCCCCCCCCCCCCCCCCCCCCCCCCCCCCCCCCCCCCCCCCCCCCGGAGTTGTACCCCCACGGGGGGAGACTGGATGTAAAATAAAAAAAAAGAAAGGAGTGCTTATTCATTACCCTCGAAATAAAGAATTTGTCTTGTAAAGAATCCGTCATTCTCTCTCTCTCTCCCCTCTTCTCTCTCTCTCTCTCCTCTCTCTTCTCTTCTTCTCTCTTCTCTTGTCTTATAGAAGATAGATGTAGATAGATAGTAGCAGACGACAGACAGACAGACGACAGACAGAAAGAAAAACAGTAGATAGATAGATAGATAATAGATGAAAAGTAGTAATGATAGAAAGAAAGATGATAGATAGATAGATAATAGTTTAGATAGATATGATTAACATAACACAAAACAAAATCTATGTGGGGTGACCTCGGAGCTCTAACCAGAGACAGGGAAAACCCAAAAAAACAAACAAACCCCCCCAAAAGGAGGAAGGTGGCAGGATGGTTAAAGGGACGTTGCCTCCCAAAACAAGTGGGGTTTGGGTTGATTCCCACCGCCCCCTTTCTTCCAGTTTGACAACAAAAAAATCGAACTGCATGAAAGGGGCCTTTGGGATGAGACTAAAAACCGGGGCCCCCCGTTTCAAACGCATGAGAACTCTTGGCACACGTTAATCCTGTTCCTTTTTTTGGAGAGTGGGCCATTTGAGCCGGGGGGGAACAGATACAAAATTGACAAAACCGCTACACCGGGGACGGGAGAAAAAAAAGCCATGAGTGTTATTCCATTATCCTCGATATAAATAAAGAAATAAAATAAATAAATAAGATGTTCTCGTTCCTGCTCTGTTCCGAAAGGGAAAATGCTGGCCTACAGGGGTCAACTCCCTCAAAAAATTTTGCGCACACGTTAAATCCTTTCCGCTTTTGGGAAGAGTAAGCTTTTTGTGTCCCGGTGGGAACAGATGACAAATCAAAACCGCATACACAGGGGGACTGGATGAAAAAAAAATTTTAAAGCACATGAGTGCTTATTCCTTCATCACATCATCATCAGCCCCTGCCCTTGGGGGGGGTGTGGGGGAGACATAAAGCGATCCCGGGAAAGCCCCCTCCCCCCATCTCGGTCCTCGCTTGCGCAGTAGTCCCGTATTCATCCTGGTCCATTCTCTGATGTTGCCCATCCATGACTTGTTTTTCTTCCCCTCCTTCTGCACCTTCGAGTTTTCCCCTGCAGTACTGTTTTGGGGCAGAGTGTTGGGGCGGGTGACGTGGCCCCGAACCTGTCAGCTTTTTCTTCTTGGATGGTGAGAAGGGGTTCCTGTGGACCTGCCCCCGGGGTTTTTATTTACTCTTGAAAAATTCTTTGGGGTTTTTCGTTTCCCGGGATATGCCCAGTAGTTTTTTATGGCATTTTGTTTTCGAATGATGGATTCGCTTTGCTGTTTAAACAGTCAATGTCAGGTTTCATTCCGTACAGCGGGATGAAAAATTAGGGTTTTGTGAGTTTTTGTTTGATTGGGAAATGATTCTTTACTTTTCTATGGTGGTGAGTTTTGTCATGGAAGATGTTGCCATGGCTATTCTGACTTTGATTTCTGTCGTCGATCGCCCGCCCTTTGGAGTGAGCGCCGGGTATTTAAAAGCGTTTACCCCCCCAGTTTTTGGCCCCGTTCATGTAAATTTTACGGTGGCATTGCTCGGGGTTTTTCCAAGTATTTTACTTTTTCCGGCTCACCCCACCCCCATTGCTCCAGCTCTGTTCTAAAGTCGGTCGTAAGATCTTGCAGCTCTGTTTCTTCCCCCCATAGGTCAATGTCATCGGCAAACCCTAAATTGTTGAGGGGGCGCCGCAATGGAGATGGTAGGGGGGAAGCATGGAGGGTTTTATGATGTTTTCCAAGAACAATTGAACAATGGAGATAAAAAAAGGGATCCTTGTCGGGCCCCAACTTTTGGTTTGAAGTAGTCTCCGCCCCGATTTTTTCAGAAAAATTCATGCTTTCAGTGTTGTATAGTGCTTGAATGGTTTGCACTAGTCCTTCTTCAAAGCCAAAAAATTTTGAGGACCTGCCCAGGCCTTCGTGCCTACTCTGTCAAAAACCTTCTTTAAGTCGATGAAGTTGGGAACGGTCTTTCTGATGTTTAAGATGTTTTTTTCCCCATGTGTGGGGAGTTAAAAAATTGTTGATTTTTGGGTCCTGCCCGCCCTGAAACCCCCTTGTTTCCCCTGCAAGGTGTTCTTCTGCCCCCCTTTTGATCGATTTAAAATAAACTTTGGAGATCTTGCTGGCGTGGGTGATGGGCTGATTGTTCATAGTTTTGCTTGGCGGGAAATTCCCCTTCTTGGGAGGGGTATGATGAGGATTGTGTCCGTTGTTGGCCCTGTTTTTTCTCCCCAAAACTTCGACAGTAGCTGTAAAATATGTGATGACTGTTTTGCCACCTGCTTGACACTTGCTGGTTTATTGTTGCCCTGGGGACTTTCCCACTGGTAAGCGCGGATGGCTTCTTCCCCTTCTTCCCCATATAGGTTTGGGGGGGTGCTCTTGATGTTGCTGCTTTCTTTCTATTTTGCTCTTGTCAGGGTTTTATTTGGGGAGTTGACAGTTCTTGCAAATTCAGACCACTGTTTAATGCAGCTGAGCTTTCGTGAGGAGGTTCCGGGCTGTTTCAAAAGACTGATGATTTTGGGTTTTAAGTGGTTTTGTGAGTTTTTTCGGGTGTCGTATGTTTTTCTGTTGCCCATTTTCTTTTTTTTTCGCTCTCACTTGTTTACTGATCCAATTCTCTTGGGCCCTTTAAAAAATTGACTTCTTCCGGGTTGTTGGGCCCCCCGGTATTCTTTTGGGGTTTGGGAAAACCTGGGTTTGGGTTTTAGTGCTCTCTTGTATCGCAGAGGTCCAAGATGTCATTGGTATCCTGGCTGGTGTTTATTTCCCCTGAGACCGGTACCTCCTTTGCTGTTTCTCGGACTGCCCATTTAAGTTTTTGGTGAAGTCATTGATTTATTGTCCAGGGGGGTTAATGCCGCAAAAGTCCCCCAAGCTTAGCTTGGAGATCTCCTCGACATCGGATCTTTTTTGTTTTCCACGTCAAATTTGATACGTGGGTTTGCAGGTGTTTTTTTTTCTTCCGCTTCATTTTTTAATACCAGCACACAAGGTCGTGGCATGCCTATGTCGCTCCGGGTATTTTTTGTTCTGGCTCTGTTGTGCTGGATTTGAAGCGCCGTGGTTTAAATAAAATCATTTGGTTTTGGATCTTGCCGTTTGGCGCAGCCGGTTGCCTCCTTTACGCTTGTGGGGATAGAGGGGATTGGCAATGGAAAAATCTGTGGGGGCAGGCAAACTCAGCAGACTAGCCCCCCGTCGTGGGTCTCCCCATTCCAAACTGCCAAATGTTCCGGCCCCCTTGGGTTTTAAAAGTCAGACCCACTTTGGCGTTTAAAATCCCCCGGATGAGATGATTCCTTCTTTGGGTATTTTCTTTAAGGTCATTAAGTCTTTATAAATTCTTCTATTTTTATCTGTATGGTCAGTGATGGTGCATAGATTTGTATGATGGTGATGTTCTTGGGCTTGGCCGACACCCGGGGCTGAAATCCTGCTGGAAGCCCGGGGTACGTGAAATGCACCCCGCACTTCCTTTTTGACAATAAATGCCACTCCATGTTGGTGAGTTTCTCTTGGCCACTGTACCCGATCTTGTTGCCTTTTTCAGTCAATGTCTCACCCAAAACCTGTCCATCTCCCTTCTCCTAGTAAAAGTCCCATTTATATCGGCTAAGCCCTACTTAGTTCTTGATTTTTCCCCCTGGTAGAGTGTACGGACGTTTCCCTGTACCCTGGTGATTTGTTCCTGGGGCTTAAATAAGTTTTAACTCCCCTAGTGATTTTCATTCACCCTGGTGTTTTATCAATGGAAAGCGCGGTCGTTGGTAACCCGGGCCTCGACCGATCCGGTATCATTTCGGCTTTGCATTTGTCTTTTTATGTTTTTTCTGTGGGGTTGGATATTCCTTGGTGGCGCCCAAACTCCTCTCCAAGTTCCCAAAGTTTTGGTTTTTTCTATTGGGGTTTCCTCCCCCCCAGCGAAGGTTTTACGGGTTTTCAGGATACCCGTAGCAAATGCGAGAACTTCTCGTGACCGACCCTTTTTATTCCATTATCTCGATTAAAAAAAAAAAAAAAAATTGACGCTTTGATTTGTTTTCTTTACAAAATTCAGGGTATATAAAATTCCATACAAATTTTTAATTATATTTTTTTTATTTTTTTAATTTTTTTTATCATATATTTTTATTATTATTATTATAATTTTTTATTATTATTATTATCTTATTTTTTTTTTATTATCATTATTTTTATTATCATCATCATCATCACATTATTATATTTTTTTATTCATTTATGTTTATTTTTTTATTTTTTATTTATTATTAGTTTTAGTTTAGTATTATCATTATTATTATTATTATTATCATTAAACATTATTTTCATTATTATTTTCTATCATCAATTTTTTATTTATCATTATCATCATCATATCATTCCCTTATTTTTATTATTATCATTCATCATCATATTATTATTATCATTATTATTATTATTATATCATTACATTTTTCTTTTATCTTTACATTTTTTTATTACATTCTTCTCATTATTATTATTATTGTTAACCCCCCCCCCCCCCCCCCCCGACCCAAAACCCACCTTGACCTGGTCTCCTGCCCCGCCCCCCCTCCCCATCCCGGTTGTGGAGGGGGCAGGGGAAGGGGGGGGGGGGGTGCACGGGTCAGTTCAACGGGGCAGGGGCCGTGTATCGCGGGGTCCCCGGTGGGCTCCCTGCTCCCCCGAGCCCAGAAAGGGGAGGGGGTAGGTGGGGGCATTAGGGGTCTGCCTCCAATGTGGTTTCTGTGACCAAGAACAAACATGTTTTGTGAGAGAGAGAGTGGGGGTGGGGGGAGAGAGGGGGGGGAGAGGGGGGGGGAGAGAGGGGGAGGGAGGGAGGGGGGGGGAGGGGGGAGAGAGAGGAGGGTGGGGGGAGATGGGGGGGGGCTGTTGCCTTTGTGTGATGTCCGGGATGTTTTGAGAAGAAAGGGGGGGGAGGAGGAAAAAGAAGGGAAAAGAAGAAGAAAGAAGAAGAAAAAGAAGGAAGAAAAAGAAGAAGAAAAGAAGAGAAGAAGAAGAACAAAAACAACAAAAACAACAACAACACAACAACAAAAGAAAAAAAGTGGATGATAAATGATGAGGGGGAGGAGGAGGGGGGGGAGGAGGAATGTTTTGTTGTTGTTGTCTTCAATTAACGCTGTTCACTCTTAGTGTATTAGATATGGTGATAAGGGGTGATGATGAGATGATGATGACGATTGTGAAATTCATATTACCTACACTACTCTTGTACAAACAAATCAAAAAGCTTGATTAAGCCTATTTTATAACCCAGTCACATAATTATAGGGCCTTTTTCCCACCCAAGCAAGGGTTGGCTGTATTTAGCGTTGTACCTCTTGAGTGGGTGCCGTTCGTGCGCCCTTGGCTTTAGTACTCTCCCTTCCCCCTGTAAATGGGTACCTGCCCCCTTTAGGGTCGGGGAAGGGAAAGCAGCGAGGGAGAGGGATGGGCGCCGCCCTCAATGTCTGGCCCCCTGGAGAAGCTGAGGTCTTACACCTCGTCTCCCAACGACCTTATAGGTTATGGGGAAAACCTTTACCTCGTACACAATACTTACCATTTTCCTTTTTGGGTTCAAGAAAATGGTTTTCAGCGGATTACCCCTCATTAGGTTTATTATTCCTTTATTTGATTAAATGATCTTTCAAGTATCTTTACAGTTGCCCTTCACACTAATTCAAAAAAAATTATCTACTACTAATCATAAAATACTGTCGGTAAAAATTTAAACCCCCTTTCCAAAAGACTGCAATTATCTTGTCTCATTATACGCGTTTATCTCGCTGCTGGAGAAACTGGTTCTGGTTCTTCTGCCTTGTATGATTTGTACGTCCCTTTACTTGCAGGGAAAAATGACATCAAACCCATTACACGCTTCTTGGTTTTGAGCCCTTTCCTGTACATACGGCCCTGCAATCAAGCAAGTCAAGTCAAAGTTTTCTTCCCGATGGTACATTGAAAAAGCAATGCATTTGCTTTTTTTTTTTTAAAAAAGCCATCGATCTAAAAAACAAAAATTTCTTAATTTATTATCTGAAATATTACATTATTACAACCTTTTTCAATACTTAAACCAGTAATAAGAAAAAACGATATAAAAAAACACATTGGAAATACAAATTCCAATATACATTTTTCCCAAAACCGCACACCATACTTACCATCTGCGCGCGAACGCGAAGCGTACACACCACAAAACACACACACAAAACACACACATTAGATAAAAATATTTTAAGAATTTAAAAAAAAATCACAAAACTCAACAAACAAATTACTAAAGGAAAGCGCGGTCGTTGTAACCCGGGCCTCGACCGATCCGGTATCATTTCGGCTTTGCATTTGTCTTTCATGTTTTTTCTGTGGGCTTAGGATATTCCTTGGTGGCGCCAATCTCCTCTCCAAGTCTCCATATGTTTTGGGTTTTTTCTATTGGGGTTTCCTCCCCCACATGCGACAGGTTGTACTGGGTTACATGGATACCAGTAGCAGTAGCAGAGAACTTCTCTGACTGACCTGACCTTCTTATTCCATTATCCTCGATTAAAAAAAAAATTAATCTGAGCGCTTTGATTTGTTGCTTTACAAGATTCAGCGCTATATAAATTCCATACAATATTATTATTATTATTATTATTATCATCATCATTATTTTTATAATTATTATTATAATTATTATTATTATTATTATCATTATTTTTATTATTATCATTATTTTTATTATCATCATCATCATCATCATTATTATCATTATTATTATTATTTCATCATTATGTTTATTTATTTATTTTTTATCATTATTAGTATTAGTATTAGTATTATCATTATTATTATTATTATTATTATCATTATCATTATTATCATTATTATATCATCATCATCATTATTATTATTATCATTATCATATCTCATCATCATCATCACATCATTATTATTATTATTATCATCATCATCATCATCATTATTATTATCATTATTATTATTATTATCATCATTACTATTATCATCATCATCATTATCATTTTTTATTATTATCATTACTATCATTCATTATTATTATTATTTTTAAACCCCCCCCCCCCCCCCCCGACCCCAAAAGGCCGACCTCTGACCTGGCTCTCCTGCTGCCCCGCTCCCCATCCGGCTTGTAGGAGGGGACGAGGGGGAGGGGAGGGGGTGCACGGGTCAGTTCATAGCGGGCAGGGTCCGTGTAGTCGCGGGGTCCCTGGTGGCTCACCTGCTCCTCCGAGCCCCAGAAAGGAGGAGGGTGGTGATGGTGGTGGGCATTAGGGGTGCTGCCTCCAACTGCTGGTTTCTGTGACCAGAGATACAAACATGTTGTGTGAGAGAGAGAGATGGGGGTGGGGGGAGAGAGGGGGGGAGAGAGGGGGGGGAGAGAGGGGGAGGGAGAGAGAGGGGGGGAGAGAGGAGGGGAGAGAGGAGAGATGGGGGGAGATGGGGGGGGGCTGTTGCCTTTTGTGTGATGTCGGGTATGTTTTGAGAAGAAGAGGAGGAGGAGGAGGGAAGAAGAAGAAGAAGAAGAAGAAGAGAAGAAGAGAAGAAGAAGAAGAAGAAGAAGAAGAAGAAGAAGAAGAAGAAGAAGAAGAACAACAACAACAACAACAACAACAACAACAACAACAAGAACAAGAAGATGATGATAATGATGATGATGAGGAGGAGGAGGAGGAGGAGGATGTTGTTGTTGTTGTTGTCTTCAATTTAACGTCTGTTCACTCTTAGTGATATTAGATGATGGTGATGATGATGATGATGATGATGATGATGACGATATGTGAAATTCATATTACACTACACTACATCTTGTACAAACAAATCAAAGAGCTTGCATTAAGCCTATTTTATGCAACCCAGTCACATAATTATAGAGGCATCTCTCTACCCAAGCTAAGGTTAGGCTGTATTGAGCGTTGATACCTCTTGAGTGGGTGACCGTTCGTGCGCCTTGGCTTCAGTACAGTCTCCCAGTTCACCCAGCTGTAAATGGGTACCTGCCCTCTTTAGGGTCAGGGAAGGTAAAGCAGCGAGGGAGAGGAGATGGGCGCCGCCCTCAATGTGCTGGCCCCTGGAGAAGCTGAGGTCTCTGACACCTCGCTCTCCAACGACCTTATAGGTTATGGGAACACCTTTACCTCGTACACAATACTTACCATTTTCCTTGATGATATCAAGAAGTGTTTTCAGCGGATTACCTCTCATTTAGAGCTTTATTATTCCTTTATTTGATTAAATGTATCTATTCAAGCTATCTCATATACAGTTGCCCTTCAACACTAATTCAAAGATAATTATCTATCTACTAATCATAACTACTGTCGGTAAATTAAACCCCTTCCAAATGACTGCAATTATCATTGTCATCAATTATACGCTTGTTTATCTCGCTGCTGGAGAAACTGGTTCTGGTTCTTCTGCCTTGTATGATTTGTACGTCCTTGACTTGCAGGTAAAGATGACATCATCTCCATTACACGCTTCTTGGTTTTGTGAGCCCTTCACTGATACATACGGCCAGTGTCAATCAAGTCAAGTCAAGTCAAATGTTTACTTCCAGATGGTACATTGAATAAGCAATGCATTTGCTTTTTTTTTCAACAAGCCATCGATCTAAGAACAAATTTCTTAATGATTATACTGAAATATTACATTATTACAACCTTTATCAATACATTAAACCAGTAATAAGAGAAAAATCGATATAAAAACACATTGGAAAATACAAATTACACACATATACATACACACGCACACACATACTCATACACATCTGCGCGCGAACGCGAACGCGTACACACACACACACACACACACACACACACACACACTTAGATAAAGAATATTTTAAGAATTTAACAAAAAAATCACAAAACGTCAAACAAACAAATTACTTCACCTACTATATGATCCATTCTTTCACGTTTATACTTTAGATAATAAAAAGGTACAGGAAGAAAACGTTAGAAAATCATAGAGAACTAAGTACTGAACTCTAGCAGTCATAATTTTCTCTTCTCTTGCCAGAGAAGGGTCTGTGGTCTCTAAGTGTTTGTGAAGAGCGATGTATTCTGAAGTTTCCCATTGACAGACAGACTCGACAGAAAGACAGACAGGCAGACAGGACAGTACAGGACAGACAGACAGACAGACAGATACAGCAACACACACCGCTTTTTGGAAGAGTAGGCCATTGTGTGCCGGTAGGAATGGATGACAACATTTACAACATTGCATACACACAGGGACTGGATGTTGTTGTTTTTAAAGGCATTTGAGTGCTTATTCCATTATCCTCGAAATAAAAGAATAAATAAATGAAAATGCACACACACTTGAATGCGTGCTTTTGAGTGAGAGAGAGAGAGAGAGAGAGAGAGAGAGAGAGAGAGAGAGAGAGAGAGAGCGTGCGCACACGCATGTTCGTGTATATGCTTTCAGTACTTGTGCACTACATGAAATTTCTTTTAGATATA